>VTON01000136.1:0-313857 GCA_009617725.1 Hydropsyche tenuis
CAACACATTTAATTTGTGAAGTGCAATATTTTTAATTTATATTTGACTAAGTACAATCATGTAAGTGGTAACAGCTCCAGCCATCTAAAAATATATAGACATTTGATTTTGACAGTTATCAAAAGGGAAAAAAGTTTATCTTACTGTGAAAAGCAAACTGTTGTTGATTTGAAATAAACCTGAAGCAGTAAAACTGGCATTTTATACTTCATGTGGTTAAAAATTTGATATAACTGAAAAAAGAAATATGCTTAAATGTATTTATGAGGCTTATCTTTTTAGTCTAATGGTTTATCATAAATGTTTTCATGATTTTCAAAAGCTATGTTTAAACAAATACAATCAGGTAAACAAAATTTATTGAATCATACTTCATTGATGGTGACTTTGTTTTTCTCATCGATTATTAATTGGCCCATCAGTTCAATGCTGGTTTTTGCCTGAAATTATAAAATAAAATTTCACTTGTGTATGTTACTTGTTACATAAAAATAGTAGTTTTACCTGTTTTTCACAATTGCTGCATATAATTGACGGCATCATAATTGTGAAAACTTCAGATGTTATTTGATGGATAGTTGTTGCCCATAAAACGACATTGTCAATTGAGTTTTTGCTACCATTAATGAATGAACCTATTTCCTTGATGATGAAATATAAATTGAAAATAATCGATGTGAACGTTGACAAAAATGCAAGCAGCATATTAAACGAATATGCCTTTTCGATAGCGTTGCATAAGTTTAAAACGTTATAATATACTTTCCAAAGTTGTTGAGCTCTATTTGTAATTTTGTTATACGAATATTTATACTCTAAATGGTAATTCATAATAGGTTTATCCTTGATCAGGTTGTATACTATTGTTTCATTAATTTTTTTCATTGATCGAAGATAAAAAACTAGTAGCCATATGTACATATACACAAAAAACTGTTATGGTTACAGAAAAACCCATGGATGTTGACACAATTACAAGGATTAAGTTCATGGATGTTTCTCTGATATAAAAAAATCCAAAAATTAAATAGCATTGAATCATTGAAAATTGATAAATACAAAATCCGAGAACAATAAAAAATATTTTAATTTTTAAGCAAGTGTAATTCGTTTTCATATTAAAACTTTGAAATAACAAATCTATGTTTTGTAAATTCTTAATAATTCCAGCGTAATTATTTCTTCCACAATAGTTTTGAAAAAAAAAATATTATTAGGAAAAATCCTAAATATAACAGCACGCAATTTTTAAGAATTGTAAAAGTGGGAGAATCGTTGCTCATATTTAAAAATTCTTTGTTTATCGTAATCATCGCTAGTGAATATACATATGTAGATATGGCAAATAACTGGAAGATAAGCCATGGTATTATTATTTTGCTTTCAGAAACTCCTGGATTGATTTTATAAGTAAATGGTGCATGTCCAGTGAAACGTTCTATGAATGTTAACAGTGCAAGCCCTTGTTGCATTGTTTTTGCTTGAAAGAATTTTTTGATATACAAATTCATGATTTGTATTCTAAGAACTATTGTTTCTGCAATAGTTAGTGTATCATGAAAGTATAGTGAAAAAAAAATTTTTCATGTGTACATAATTAAATTGCACACGTCAACAAATATTCTTGAAAAAAAAATCAATATTTTCTAATTAGATTGGGTAAATAATAATTAGTAAATTAGAAATAAAAATTCAATAATAAATTATATCATTATTTTCAAAGATTATATCACTTAAATTTATATGTTACAGTGAATTTATACTCTCAAGTGAAAGTATACTTCACTAGTAAAAGTGTATTTTCACCAACCCAATTGGTAAAAGAATTTTATCTAATTACTAACACTTCATTTAATAAATCTAACCTAACCCGACACAATCTCTTTTTCACGAAGAACGAAAATACAGAATTATCGAAGGTACACTCACTATAATACACCTACTGATGAAGGTGTATTTACAATATGAAATCCCTAAAACAACAGTGAAAGTATACTGCCACAGTGACATATATAACATATTTTATAATATAGATATCAATTTAGAATGGGAATTATAACCCATCAGGGTTATAATTCCCATTCTAAACTTAAGAATTATTAAAAATATCTTGTGAATTTACATTAAATCATACTCAATAGTGTTTACAATCTCAAGATAAAATCACATTTCAGTAATATAAAAATCATATGATGAGCATTGTGATGGTGTTAAATTTATGATACTTGATTCAACATAATCATATAAGTCGTAAGAGCTCCTACCATCTTTAAAGTATGAAAAAATGTAAATAAATCAATATTATTTTTTTTAGTATGAAAAATGTATCTCTCTTACGGTGAAAAGTAAAGTGTTGTTGATTTCAAATAGACCACCAGCTGTGAAAACAGGCAATTGCAACTTCATTTGTGTCGCTATTTGTTGTAACTAAAAATAGTTGTTATTATTATTTTTTATCAAACATTGATTTAATCATTAATCAAAACAGTTTTACTCTATTAATGTTTATTTTATCATTCTCATTCACAATCAAATGATTTAAAAGATCTACACTAATTTTCGCCTGAAAAATATAAAAAACCGATATAGATTGTTTATTTTTACATATAAATCATATTTCTTTTAATACAAGAAAGTTTATATGATATAAACAAATATATATTTACCTGTTCATGACAAATATTACATGAGATTGATGGTATCATCACTATTAAAAACTGTGATATGATTTGATGCAATGTTACTAAGCTGAATATTGAGTCATCGTACGAAATGCCATCTCCAATAATTATAGTCAGCATTTTACCCAAAATAAAATTCATATTGAAGATTGCCGATATGAAAGTTCCAGTGAAAACTATTAATAGTTTACAAGACCATGTTTCATCAATTGCATTACAAAGATTAGAGGTATCGCCATAAGCTTTCCATATTTTAAGAATTTTTTCAGTGTTTTCTCTACAGATAAATTTATTTTTACTAGTTAAATATTCCGGCACTGTTGCAGATATTAATTTCACATAATGATTTTTAGATTCCGAGTCAATTGTGATCAGTTTAAGAATTTCGTTATTAATTACAACAAAATAACTGTAGGAAATATATACGTATAAGGAGAAAATTGTAATACACAAAGAAAATGCTAAAATCGGTGTCATGAAAGTTACGAAAAAATAAAAACTAGCCATATCGGGTTGATCTAATTTGGATACAAAATATATCACAAATGAAATAAATTGGTAGCAATAGTAAACACTCATAATTAATAAAACTTTTTTTTTTAAACGTGTATAATCTAAATTAATGTTTAAACATTTAATGGAAGCATCAGCTTCAAGCAAACGCTCAACGATTTTAGCATGACTATTTCTATAGAAGATAGTCAATGGAATAAAGAGCAGTATTAAAAAACCCAGACAGTATTGTTTGTAGAAAATTTTTGAAAAGCATCTTTGAATTAGGGTTATTTCTGTTTGAATTTTTATCAAAAGTCGTTACTGATAATGAATATATATAAGATGAAATGAAAATGATGTTAAAAGTAAGCCATGGTTTTGAAAATTTAGCTTCGGAAAAATGCTTTTTGATTGAATATGAAAACGGAGCGATTCCATGAAATCGCTCAGAAAGATTTATTGGAGTTATAACTCCGAGTATTGTTTCGGCTTGGAATATCTTTTTTGGAAATTTATTCATGTTTTTTAAAATTTGTTCGAGGTCTGATAGATTATTATTTTAATGATCGACTTTTTATTTTTTAGTATTGTTTTAAGCCCTCTTTGTTACACACAAGGTTCTAATAAGAGAGGCTCTAATTAATGACTGACTTCTATCAATCAATCAAAAGTATCCATTACTAAATTATTTCCTAAATAATAAATTTGATTATTGGTCATTCATATATTATATAAATATTTACAATAAGATTGTTATGAAAAAAAGGAAAATAAATTGAATTATGAAATATATAAAAAATTAAAAAATACACATACATGGTTCATAAATAATTAACTAATATCGTAAGATCAAATTATATATTTGAACATTAGTGTATGAAATAATTATAAATTGAATTGTCACACATATAAGTATTTATAGTTTTATAAACCTAACTAATCTTAGTTTAATCAGGTTGCAATTATAATACTTGACTCAAAATTATCATATAAGTTGTCGTTGCTCCTGCTATCTATAAACAATAAAAACAATATTTTAATCAAAAATTAAAATAATTTTATTGTAAAATGGTTAAGTATATAATAATATAGACTCACTGTAAACAAAAAACTATTATTTATTTCGAATAAACCAGCTGCTGAGAATGCCGGTAACTGAAAACTTATAAGATCGAAGATTTGATACAACTGAAAATAAATATAATATTAATAAATAAATATGTGAATTCAAAAATATATATATGTATAATAAATATAAACCTTATCCACTCTATTTTCATTATTTTTATTCATGATCAACTGACTGATAAGTTTTAAGCTGTATTTTGCCTGAAATATATTAAAAATTAGTTAACAATCAATTTATGATACAAAATTATCGGGAAAACTACCTCTTTTTGGCAATTGGTGCATAAAATTGATGGAATCACCACTACCAAAAGCTGTGTAATTATTTGATGAACAACTATTGACCATGTAGTAATACTGTACGATTCAGTATTTTCACCATAGAAATATTTGAAAACTTCAATGATGGTAGAATATAAATTAAAAACCACTGAAGTGAATGATCCAGCAAATATCAATAAAATTTTAAACGAAAACGTTTTATCAATTGCTTTACAAAGATTATAAACGTTGTGATGCAGCTTCCATATTTCATTAATTTTATCGATAGATTCATAATAATCATTTGTTTGATTGAAATAATTGTTTTTTAACAATAAAACGGGCTTTGACGTTGAAAATGAATCTAGGTCGATGATCATTTTTAGAATTTTTTTGTTAATTAATTCATAAAAACTTGTAGCAATATGAATATATGCAGAAAAAATTGAAATTGTCAGCATAAATGAAATAGATGGCATATACAAGACTGTAAATAAATATATAGATGGTCCACCTTTATCTGTATACGAGGACAAGAAATAAAAACTACCTGATATCCACATATAGAGGAGAATCATTACAAGGAATAAAATTATCTTTTTTTTCAAATATGTGAAGCTTATTTTGATATTAAACTGCTTTATTAACGAATCAATGTTCAATAAATTTTCAAGAATTTCGGCATGGTTATTACCTCCTCTATAAACAGATATCACAACTAAAAATAGTAGAATTGAACTCAAGTATATTCGTGAAAAATTTTCAGCAATACTGAACGTGCCCCTTTTCGATATTATGAATTCTTTGTTTATGGTCACCATCACTAAGTAACTTAAATATAATAATATACTAAGTAAATGAAAAATTGCGATTTTAAAAATAATTTTGCCTTTCGATGATTTTGGTTTGATCTCATATGAAAATGCTGCTAATCCAGTAATTTTTTCAGTGAATTTCAATGGAGTGATTGCTTCAGATAGGTTTTTGGCCTTGAAGATTTTTTTAAAAAATTTCCTCATAGTGAAATTTTGATTGGTAGTTTTACATTTGAATAAATGATTTGCCAAACACGTACAAATTGTATTAAAACACCATTTGAAGTAAAATCAATAATAATCATTTTATGAAGCACGAAAACTGTGTAAACATTTGGTAAGCGAAAACTAATTATACTAATTAATTATACTAATTTCCTTAAAAGGTTTCATATAAATTATAATTTTAAAAATTTAATTTAATTGTTGAAAATTGAATAAGAATTACTACGTATGTAGTAGATGCACCCATAATCTGCAAAAAAAAAAATTTATTTACATTTCATGCAATAAAATATAATATGTTTTATTTTCTTATTATTTAACTGTAAAAATCAAAGTGTTATCGATATGAAAAAGCCCAGCAAGAGAAAGTGTAGGAGTTCGACTTAGTAAATAAATCGAAAATTGCTGCAACTAAAAGTATATGATATTTAATTACATTATATTTAACTATTTTATAAATTCCATAAACTATTTGAACCTAATTTAGAATTTACCTTGTCTCCGATTGCAACATTGGATTCAAATAACATCATTCTATTAATTGCAATTGCCAAACGATTTACCTGTAATAAATAAATACAAATATTATTGATAACATACAATTTGACTTATATATATATATAGATAAAAATCATTACCATATTTTTGGTATGATTGTTCATGAATATCAATAAGAACAATAATATAATATGCGATGCAATTTGATGCAAACAAAAGAGCAAAAAGAAAAAATTCTCTTCAGAGTCCATAATTTGTATAGCAATAACCAAAGCTTGAAATTTGTTAAAAACTAACGATACAAAAGAACACCCCATCATTATGAGAATATTAATATTCACACTTTTTTCGCAGAGATCACACAAATCACAAACTTTATCGTAAATATCCCACATTTTGGAGATTTTTATTAACAATTCTGAATCTTCAGATTCTTTTTCAAAGCTTTTGACGATAATCAAGTTTGGAGAGTTTTTAAACAAACGCTTTTTATTGATTCCTTCTACTTCTTCGGCTAATTTTTGAAAAGTATCTCCATTGATTACCATAAATGTGTTGTAGAATATAACAATTATTGCTGCATACACACCAGGTGCGTACATGGCTATGAACAAATAAATGGATGGATTGATGTTCAATCTGTAAATCAAATAGAGGTTCAGCAATATGTTGATTATTACAAAGTCCAAACATAAAACCACTGAAAGCGCGTGTATCATTTTGTATTTAGAATAATTTTTTATGATTCCTAACTCGATCAAAGAATCTTCATTAACATAAACTCCTTCCAATATTAATGGAAAACGTTTGTGGTTTAGAAATCCTGTGAAAGCCATGAATATTATCATAAGAAAACTGAGTTGGATTCGCAGAAAGTCTCCGATTTGATAAAAGATAGAAAAGTTGAACATGGCCGATAGACTTTCGCCGCTATTTGTCACAATTATAACGCTGACCAAATATATAGAATGAAGAAGAATAGTCCAAACTAGCCAAGGAAATGAAATTTTCATTTTGGAATTTCCTGGTTCTATATGGAATTCGAACGGAGACGCTCCTGTGACTTTTGCAAAACTGAACACAGGATCGAGAACTTGTTTGATGTCGTTGGCTTTGAAAAAAGTTTCCAGAAAGTTCCAGATCTTTTTTTTGAACGAACGCATTTTGGTAAATGAATTGTTCCGATATGAGAAATACTGAAATGTTATATATAAAAATATATTGGAATCAATAGTCATTTTCATATCTAAATGTCTATCATTATTAAAGAAATTTAAATAATTGTTGGAAATTAGCATTTTCCATGAAACAAATATGATTAAATCTATAGATTAATATTGAAAACGAATCGAATTAATTAAAAAATATATTATATGCAAAACTGAATAAAAATTCAGGAAAAAGTAAACGAAAGTATTTACAATATTCGACTACATGCGGGTTAAGATTTGCATTGCGAAAAATACATTTTCAAATCAGCTCAATCATGCGAAATCGTTTTGAAACAAAAACCACATAATAAAAAAATAAAAAAAAACCGCCAAATTTGAAATTTTTCCGCTAAAACGTTCATTAAGGCCGAATTTCCAGCGGGCGGGCGAAAATGGCCGAACGTTTCCGGAAATTGCCGAAGAGTTTTGAACGCGATATCCCAACTGAAAAGCTCAGTTGAAGTTAGGATTCGTGCATGGTCGCACGCTTGCGGCTTTAAGCCAAAGATTCGAATCGCGCGCGTAAACAGTTTTGATATTTGTTTATTGAAAATCGTCCGGAGATTTGAGGTATGTTTTTAGCATTATTTTAATATTTTGAGATTGTTTGTATAGATATTTTTATAGTATGGAAGTTTGATAGTTTTGATATGTATTATATTATAAAAAACTATTAATAATAATATATTTTTTTATAGTATGAAAGTATTGAGATATTATTATAATATATTTTTGAAAAATAATGTTTTACGTAAACGTTAAAACATTTTTATATTTTCTATGCCATCGTAAATATGAGTTTGGTAAAGTTTTATTTACGTCTTCCACGCGATGGGATATTTTCAAGCCCGTAAAATTTTTTCAGCATGAAAAAAGTTATATCGTTTTTCAAATGTTTCAAGCGGATAAGTGTTAAAAAAATATTTAGAAAAGTCCTTTTATAGTAAAAAAAACTAACATTATTTTTAAAAGGTAGATTTTCTACCAAAAATTAGAATCATACATTTTTTATAACTGGGAAATTTAATATTTAAAAATTTTGCGTATTCATTATAATTTTTCAAAATTACAGTTCGAAATTCGTCAAATTTTAAAATAAACACAGCGCAAAAAACGTGCATGAAAAATATTATAATTTCCACGAAAAACGAACATTACACAAAAACCAGGCACGTACATAAAAAAATTCACACAAAAAAAAATAATTCGTACACACGAAATCTACACATGTGCAAAAAAAAAATCAGTCGTAAAAAAGGCAGAGAGACGTAAAACTTAACTTTTTATTGTATTTCGACCATTTTTTTTCGGCACTCGACTTTTCCGCTGCAGCAGTTGGTCTCGAGTGTTTTCCCGGGCTTTTATTGGTTTTCTCTCTGTTTTTCCGACCTCGGAAACAATGATTTAAAGTTGGCCAATAAAAGCGAAGTCGAAAAGTGCGGGATATCTTCGCGCTTTCGAACTGACCCCGTAATCGACTCGATTTGCGGAAAAGCCCGCCAAATTCGAATCTTTTCCGAAAGTTTCTTGTTTTGCGAAAGCGGGTTTTGGTTTTTGTTGATCGATATGAAGAATTGGATCGACGTTTTTGTTATGTGGTTTGTGCGTTGTTTGGATATTCGAAACTTTCAAATTTTGTGTTTCGTCAATGGACCCGCATGTTGAAATAATTCGCGCGAATATTCAGTTCAAAATATTTGTGTTATCGTTAAAATATTCGGCGTTTATGTGGGTGCATTCAATTTGCGGAATTTTTTTGCGGAAGACAAGGAAAATTTGAATACGATTTTTCTATGTTGAAAATATAATAGTTCAAAATTTAAAAAATATACATTTCCCATACGAATATACTACTGTTGCAATTTTTACCGCGGAATTTATATGCAAAAATCAAAACTTTAAAATTACACATAATTTTTACCTCACATTTTAGACTGAAAGACTGACTGAAAGACTGTCCTTTTGAATTGATACACTAATTTTCATGGTGTTATCATTCCTAGGAAAAGTCTTAGAGAGTTTTTTGCAGAACACCTTAAGCGTTTAACGTTTTAACGCCAACACGTTTTAAATTTCGCTCGATTGACTAACAAATAACAAAGATCAAAAAGTTTCCATATCATTTTCTCAAAAACTAATTAATAATTCTATCAGCTTCTAATTTTTGTTAGTTTTACAATTAGTTGAAATATACCAATATGAAAAATATGATTTATTATACTTGATTTCAATCTCTAGTTACACAGGTATGCAAAATTGATCTTTTTGAAAATTGTTTGCTTGAAAGGTATCTATATCAGATAACTTTTAGGTGCTAAATTCGAATATGGTATTTATTTTTTCTATCACGAAAGGTTTTCTAGATATAAGGAAGATAAAAAAAATCCTTTTTTATCGAAATTTTGAGTTTAAAAAAATTATAACTTATGAATATGGTACCCAATCAAAAAATCCCTCCACTATATCTTACAATTAGATAATATTATAAAGAATATGTTTTGTAAATTTTAACAAAATCGGTTGAGCAGATTTGAGATATCTTGTACACCAGATTTTGAAAAGAGAGTCCTATTTAATGCCTCATATCCCCGTCATTATTTATTTATTTATTTGTTATTATTTTTAATTATTCTTAAAACTACTAGGTATGTACATACATATGTATAAAATAAAAATTATTTTATGTAAGTAAAGCTCCGTCAAAAAAAAAGTTTATTTTACAGTTTTTTTTAGTTTGTTTTAGTTGTTTTAGTTGTTTTTTAAGTTATACTTATTTTATAGAAAGTGAGAATTTTTATAATAGCAGCTTGGTATTTGGGTAGCATTTATTAAGATTTCCATAAAACCGTACATGATAGATTTTTTAATTATTTTTCCGTTAATTTGCACCTCTAAATCTATAAGAAATAATATTCAATTTCAGATAATTTTACCCATGCATATCTGTGTTATTATTTCAATCACCATCACCATCATCATTATCATCATCATCATCATCATCACCATCATCAATATCGACCGGTTTAGTGTCCACTGCAGGACAAGGTGTCTCCATCAAATATTGGGGGTCTAGGTTAAATACCTTATCCGAGAGCCAACGTACCGAATTTCAATCACACATTTAAAAACATGCGACCATTCCGCGAACAAAATTGCCACACCATGCAATAATAAAATAAAATTTCAAATCTCCAATTAAGCCAAATTCAATTAGGAAAACTCATATACAATTCGGTCAGCACGTGCACAGTCAGTCCTAACGCGAAGACGATGACTTCCAAGAAGGACAACGCTGACGGGCCGCGCCCCAGCCCACCATTAATCAAGGCCCCCGCCCCTGGATGGGGGCCCGTGAATTATGAATGTCCGGGAACATCTGGCGGGCCCGTTTCGCAGACGCCGGCGAAATAAAGAGATGAGGATCTTGAGGAAGTAATTAATGATGAGTTTAATCGCTTTTCGGACGATGGTGCTCCTTAAAAGGGGGTGGTTGTTTTGTTTTTTTTGGCGGGAACGGGGTTCGATGGGGGTTTGCGCGTTTTTGATTTAGAGTTTGTTGTGTAGAGTGATTTTGGTTTTTGTGGTTTTTTAATTTTTTTTTTGGTGGGAAAATAGTTTTGGACGGTAGTGTGTATTTGTATAAATTTTTTATTTAGTTAATTGTTAAAAAATAATAGTTGTGAATTTTTATAAATATATTTTTTTATCAGATTGTAAAATAATATTTGTCAAATTTTTATTTTATTCTAATAAAAACTATTTAATTTTTCATCATAAGTACTCTAACGTGCAAAAACATTTTCCCACTTAATGAATAAAAAAAACCTTTGAATATGTATAATTAGGGAGACCATTACCTATAAAGCGGTTTACCAGTAAATTATCCAAATACCAGTTCCCGTAATTTACTGGTAAATTTTCAATATCGATTGGTAAATAACTTTTTTGTGATTCGAATATTTTTGAAAATTTTTCGAAAAAATATCGGGTTGTATATGTTTTTTTATGAAAAATATAATTGCTTTTTTTAGGAAAGTGTTTTTTTTTTTTTTTACTTTCCGTTATTTTTTCCCAGTAATTATGATAATTTTGGCTGTATGTACACTGTATCCTCTTTTTACACGAGAGATACGTTCTAAAGACTACCGTGTAATTAAAAAACCGTGTAAAAAAATGTATGGTGACCATACAAAAATTTAAGATAGGTTCCATCACTATATTTGGATAGAACTTCCATCCAAATGTACTTTATAAAAAATGTGCTATATGAAAAATTTTCGCCATTTAAAATCGTCAAAAATTATCGAAAAATTTTATTTAAAAACTATAATTACATACATATAATTATATCAGTATACTGGTCTGCATCGAATCTTACCATTGTGGCATAATAATACATATTTTTTACCGTGTTAAAGTGAAAAATCTGTGTAAAAAAGTAATTGGCTCATCTTCCTTAAACCGTATTACTTCGGAACCGTGTAAAAAAAAAACCGTGTAAAAAGAGAATTACGTGTATATTATACATCTTCACAAAATACACACAAACCTCATTAACAATTCAATAACAACCCATTCACAACCCCCACAAAACCCCGCACAAAAATTCAACATACCCAAGCTAAGACGTCGCAAAAAGTTGCCGCGCAAAACCTATTTTTATCCCTTAAAGTCCTTTTGAAGTTTCCGAGATCACACGCGCGATCTCCCCATAAATCGGTCGATAATCCCATAGGCCTCCATTTTTCGGCCCGCTTCCTGTTCCCGAAGGATCAGCGATTTCCTCCGAGGTCGGGGAATCCCTTGATCCCGGATAATGTGTCCAGTTCGGTCTATTGTTTTCGCGCTAGACCGATTTCCATTCGTCGTCTTGGACACAATAAGGCTATTCATATGGAATCGTGCATTATGGCGGGATCATCTTTGGGGTGCTTTGTGTCCTGTTTAATTCGCGATGTTCGCTATATTTTGGGGGGTGAGGTTAGGGGTGTGTAGCCTTTCGGGGGTTTTGTAGGATCTCGTTGAAATGTTGCTTTATAGTTCTGTACTTTGTGTTATCTAGAAGTTAACGGAATGGTTTTCGTCGATTGTTGAAGTTAATGTTTTTTTGTTAATAGATATTATATTCCGAGTATTTATAGTATCCGGTTACTAGATACTTCTATAATATTAGTATTGGAAAATTATTATACTGCAGGGGTCGCTTAAATAAGTTGCGTCGATTATTGAAGTTAATGTTTTTTTGTTAGTAGATGTTATATTCCAAATGTTTATAGTACCCGGTTACTAGATACTTTGATTAGTATCGGAAAATTATTATACTGGATAGGTTGATTAAATAAGTTGCGTAGATTATTAAAGTTAATTGATACGTCTTTTAACACGTATTTGTTATTAGATAGATATGATCATATTCTAAATAGTTACAATACCTGGTTAATCGATTCCTTTATTAGTATCGAAAAATTATTATACTGCATCTTATATGCATAAGAATTATCATCAATAGTTTAGAATTATTAAATATAGATAAATTATAGAACAATTAAGTGATTTCTGTACCAGTTTTTAAAAATATACTTTTGATCATTGATTTTTGTACCTGGTACCTCGTTACTTTTCAGATATCGGGGAATTGCAGTCATATAAAATTGCATGAATTGTAATTACATATATTGTCATTGATTTTATTTACTTTCAAAGTTAAGCAACATGTAGCATAGTTAGTAGATGGGGTTAATTTCAATATGATACCATATTACAAAGGAATGGTTTGTGCATTCAAATTGAGAATTATTTTTGATAACATCAAAAAAGCTATATCAGTTACAAAAGCTGAATATGATAATAATTATTGACAAAATATCAAGCTAAGCGGATCGTGACGTGTTCAGCAAATGGATTAAATTGTGCATCATTAACCAAAAACCATCTAGAATGAAAGATGGTTCTTTAATTAAAAAAAAAAATTATCACTACACAAACAATAACGAAATACACCCAACCTCTCAATGATCTTTACACAAACCGGTCATAACGATAACGAACACTTCACAACAAAAACACGAAGCAATCAATCAAAAAACTTTCCATCGATCAAACGCCGCAAATTTAAATTCGCCCGCCAAAAGCGCCGTCCGATCCGCGGCCTAAGTGCGTCCATTTTCCGACCACACTCGGCGCTCAGGTGCGCCAATCTCGGCACGATCCACGGCAGCCAACCGCCGATATTATTAAAACGTGAATAATGCGCGGATTTGACGAAGGTTCGCGGCGACAATAATGGCGCATATATATTTTTTTCGGGTGCGATTCCGAGGGAAATATCGCGCCCGTCGCTCACTTCATCACTCGTTTTCGATTTAATATATTTTTTATATTATTATTTTTTCAATGTACCCCTCCCCTGGAGGGTTTTTGAATATCACATGTCGGGAGATTGGTTCGAATTGTGGGGAATAAATTATTTTCGGGGGTAAAAATAAGTTTTTGTGACAGTTGTGTGGGTCTAAATTTGAGTTTTATTTTCGGAATGACGTATTATGTTGTATTGAATATTTGATGAATGAAGTTTTTGATATTTTTGGAAATGTTAGGTGATGAGTTGATTCGAGAATTGCGTGGAACTTTTGCAAGTTTGAAAGAAAATTTCGTATAATAGTTTATTAATAAATCTGACTTTGTACGAAAATAAATACGGTCAATATCGAAAATATCATGATATATAAAATGAAAAGTGTTAATAATTTGATAAGATAGAGGAAATTCGGAAAAATCGGTGATACAGATAACTCTGTAATATTACAGTTTGTTTTTTTTAAGTCAATTTTTTTCAAATATACTGGGTATCTTTAAAGCCTTATAGAGGTGATAGGACATGTTATTTGGAACATTTTAAATCAAGCATATAATACTCGTACTTCAGTCCAAAGTATCATAGTTTACGATTTATAATTATTATTCCGATTTTTGAGAAAAATTCAAAATTTCGTATTTTCCTCCAATAATACTCAAACGAAAGGTAATATGGTAGACAAATCTTATTTTTTTGTTTGTTAATTGTGTATTAATCCATAAATATTTATGAACAAAACTTTTATATCAACATGAAACTATTTGAAATACATGATTAGTTATAAAAAACTTGCTGAAGTAAAGGGAAACTAGAGTTTTTTGGTATTTATTGTTAAAAAACGATGTCGAAAATGTCGAAGTATTTTAAAAAAATCGCTGTTTAAAAAAACTCTTTCGATCGGCGTATAAAATCTTTAAATACCTAATATTAGTACATATTTTAAATTGTTTTGTGTTGATATAAAAGTTTTATTCATATTTATGGATTAAATTAAATACACAGTCAACAAGCTAAAAATATGATTTGTCTACCACATTACCTTTCATTTGGGTAATATTAGTGCGCAAATGTAAGATTTTAAATTTATTCATAAAAATCGAAATAAAAATAATAACTTGAAAACTATGATACTTTGGACTAAAGTATGCTTGGTTTAAAATGTTCCAAATAACATGACCTATCACCTCTTTAAGGCTTTAAGGAAACCTTTATAACACTCTGTATAATACCTATTTATTATTGAAAAATCATATAATATTATATTTGACAGTGATACAGAGCATTTGTATCGTCTACCAAAAAAATACACAAAACGATAAATCATTCACATCGTTTAAAACAAAATAATATATTATTTTTATACACTCAATACATTTCTTTATCGTTTATTTTAATATATCACAAAGCAACGTTTGAATTTTATAACAGCGTCTTGCGTCTTTCGCTGTCAAATGAAATAACGCAAAAAGCGCGCGGAATAGAAAACAATAGCGAAAACGGCCATAAAGAAAGGAAATTAAATTAAGGCTCCGGCGTATTTTTATATATGTACTCTGTACGTGTTCGGTTCGTTTCTTTGGCCAAAATAAATAGTGGTGTTTGTATGCGAAACACGAAATCGACATTGTTAATTATCGGAGCGAAATTAAGGCTGCGAATTCGATGGCGGACGATCGGCAACATGCAAAATAGTACGTGGAAATAAATCAATTTGTGTAATGAATGCTTTTTTGTTTTGATTTGCCGATCGTGCAAAACTTTATACGCAGCGTTCGATTGTCGGTGATGCGCTGTTGTGACTGTTTAATTTCCGGAGCGGTTGGATAGTTTTTGGGTGATGTTTTAATTCGAATTGTGTAAATAGTTTTTGTGAGGTTTGGGTAAATTTTGAATTAAAAGAATGATTTGTGAGTTAGTCATTGTAAAAATTTCGAAAGTGTTAGGGTGAGATTTAATGGGGAAGTGAGTGATTGTAATTTTGTATGAAAATTGGTGACGCTTGCCAAAGTGTCGAATGAAAATTATAGAAAAAATATGTATTTTTGAGTGGTTATGGAAAGTTAAAGATAAATTTTATTAATATGAGAAGATGTGAAGTAGGAAATCAAAAATAAAATTTCGAAGCATCTTATTGCCAATAAAATTGATGAATTGTGGAAAATTTTCGAATAGTGCAAAATAATGATTCTGAAAAGATTTAGTTATTTAGATATAGATATAGATTTAGATATTTTTTTGAAAATCAATTACAATAAATTTTCTTAAATTTTAGTATGAAAAATAATCATCTAATTACAATACTATGTTAAATTATGAGGCATTAATTTCTGGAAAAAATTCGATTACCGAATAAAATGAATTTGATCTTTTTTCTGATTCAGCTTTTTGTGACTATTTCCTGAAAAAATTTTAATAGTAATATAAAATAACAAAAATATTAATGAGCTAAAAAGCTCAAAAAAGCTCTAAAAAGCTTTTCGTTTTGGTTATTTTCTAAAAAAGCTTTTATCAAAACTTGAAGATTTTTTTACACTTCTGACATTAAAAAAAAAATAACAATTATTATCTCAATCATTTTACGTACATGTATATGTACATATGTACATATGTACATGTGCATATGTACATGTACATGTATATGCTATAGGCAGTTTGTAATTCAAGCAACCTCTAACGTTATTCATTTTCATTGAGCTTTAAGTGCTACGATTCAAGGCTCATTATTATGCTGTGTTTTAAACGCTACTCAAATCCAGAACGTTACATAAACGCGTATTCACGGATTTGAATATGAGCGTTAAATCCTTTGTCATAAAGCATAATATCGCTTATTATTTGTTTGTAGGCAGATTCTGACATTATTGATTTCCTGAATTAGGAACTACCTATAACTTACCTAACCTACCTACCTACCTACCTATCTATCTACTTATATAAAAAAATGATAATGAAAAAAGAAATCACACTAACATTTTTCCAAAACCAACGTCTCCCAAGAACTAAACTGTCACACCTTACGTACACAAGATCCTAGGACTAGAAGTCGACTATTGACCGGACAACTTTCCACGGGCCGTGTTAATTCAATTATACGGAAGCGGAGGCGTTTCGGCAGGATATTAAGGGCCCGAGGTCCTGCGCACGGTTAAATTCCGACCATAATCTCATTGACCACTCCAAGTGAAAGCACACCCGGCCCATCCTTCGCGAGTCCCGGAAACGTCTCGGGACTTTGCCACAAGTAGTCCTCTCTTAATCTTACGGCTCTTTAACTAGAAGCTTTTTTTCGATTATGGTATATCGGTTGTGAAAGTAATTGAAATTTTGCCGGGTTTTTTTTATGATTGGTGTATGTGTTGAAAGTTGAAGGTTTTGTCTTGAGTTAGGTGAAGATTATTTTTTTTGTTTTGTTTTGGGTGTGTAATTATTTAGGGATACTAATTTTTTGAGTGAAGAAGGGGAAATTAAAAAAAATCAACTTTAGAAATTGAGGCTTTATAATGTAAAAATATATGTGTTTAATATAGCAAGAAACATTTCATATTATTTATTTATTTACTCATAAAATACATACATAATTATATGAATACGAATATACCATCATGGCATAACAGGTCACCCCACATTGCCATGGTGGTCAAAAAGAAAAAGAAAAAGAAAAAATATAGCGTTAATAATATATAATACAATAAAATGAAATCAACTAACCTAAGCAAATTAATATTACAACAGAACTTTAAATAATTAATTAAATCTAAATATTTAATATCAATCAAATCAACATAAGGGCTGATAAAGTTGAAATAAATAACGGTCAGCGAAATAATTATAAGTTATGCATCGTTTGCGAAATTGATTGGTTCGCGTATGACGCAAAATAGTTTTGTGTGTTATGTGAACAATATGGTGTGTAGCACTTTGTTGATATTTTTCAAAACTAAATATAATACTTTTATCGTTTGAAATTCTTTTTCGTTGCCTTCTTTTCCATTTAATTAAATTTTAGCTTTGTAGGTATTATTAGAGCTTAAACTAAAAAAACAGTCCTAACCTAATCACTGATATTACCGAGATCATAAAATGGAAGGGACGTGAAAACGAAGATAATGAAAAGGAAGAAGGCCAAATTTTGATGAAAAACATAAACAATGCGCCTTTTTAAGCCTTTTTATTATTACTATATTGTTCATATATGATGCAAAACTAATTTGCGCAGTACATGCACTAAGCAATTTCCCAAACGTCAGTGTAACACTTAATAAAAAATCCCACCATGTTCCAAAAAAAAATCATTTATATTCCAAAAAAATTCAATTAACATAAAAATTCCTTAGATCGAATACGACCATTCTCATACAATCAAATTAGACCCATCTTATTTCAGTTAATCAAATAACTTTTCACCATGAAAATATACAATAACAAACCAAAAAAAAAACCATCGACATCCCATAACACACCAAAGGAGAGTTTCCATTAGACTCTCCCCCCGAAAAATAAAAAGGGACACATCTGCGAAAATTCATAGCGCCCTTATATACAAAAAATACAGCCGCGGGTGAAATTCAAAATTGAAAATTTCCGCGCGCTCGACTTCGCAAAAATCGACGCGCAGATTAAAAGCACACCTACATAAATTATTACGTCGAAATTTTTCCTCGGGCGGAAAAAGCGCGGGAAAAAGGCGGACAGGTCGGACGAATTGAAATGGCGGAGTGCAGGTGAGCTCCGCAACGGGTTAACGAGTTCCTGATGCAGTCGGACCTGAATTTATGTGCATTCGCGGCCGCAATTGATTGCAGTTTCCGGGTGTGTGTTTTGTTGCCGGTCCAATATTAGTTTTTAATTAAGCTTGGTCTGTGATGGGGTTTTGTCGGTTTTGTGTATGGAAGATGTTTTCGAATGGGATTCGTGACGGGTTTTTGTGTTGTTTTCGTTTCCGGGATTGTTTTGTGGATTTGTTTGGTTTGTAGTTTTTTTATTGGGTTGATATGGAGTATATTGAGAAATTTATTTGATGGAATGAATTGGCGAAATATATATTTCTTGAAGGATTATTTCTTTGTTAAGTTACTTTAAGTCTCATTGTTAGTTAAAGATAAAGATACATTATGAATTCTTACATGTTCCACGAATTTTTGATACCAAAAAATTCATATAACGAATGATGATCCCCAAAAATTGTTCCCCGTATTTTTTTTTCTTCAAAAGGTTTTCAGATCGTATAATTTATATCCTCATAGTTTTCTTCCTACATCGTTTGTGCTCCAGAAGGTTATTGTATCCTACATCGTTTTCACACCAATAATTTTCACTCCCTAGGTTTCTTCTTCCCATAGTTTTAACCCGCAAAAATCATTTCACAATGTTAACATAAGACGATTCGTCATTTAAAATTTCGTATAATCGTTATAAACCTATGAGCAAAATCTGTAAATAAAGCGCTGAGGACAATCCGTCGAAAAAATATCTCTGCTGATGAAAGCTTACGGGGTGAAAATGATGTGAGGTGAAAATTATGCGGGGTAAAAATCCAGGACGAGGAAACTCTTTGAGGTGAAAATGATGCTGGGGAAAAATCATGGGGAGGAAAATTCGGAAAGGTGAACATTCTTTTTATGAATTTTCTCACAGTGAACATTCATAATAACATTCTTTTGTTCTAATTTACTCTCTTGAACCATAGATACGCTTACGCTCACACTTACGCTGAAGCTCACGTTCCCGTTCACGCTTACGTTTACGCTCACACTCACGCTTACGCTTACGCTCATTCTCATGCTTACGCTCACGCTAACGTTTACCCTTTCTATAATCAAGATTCACTCCTATTCTACTTAAATAATAAAAAAATTCTTAAACCCTAATGAACTACTCAAATTATTATTATTCAAAAAAAAAAAAAAACATCCTCAATCACCCAATATATATAATGAAATATTTTTCCAATAACGACTCCGATAATTCGGCCATGATAGACGCAGTCGCCGTCCAAATTGAACAATAACGAATCGAGTCATAGCCGGATTAATTGTCGACCGTTCCGCGCAGACGTCTGTTCCGTTTGATCCGTCCACAATTGCGCGAAATAAAAACGAGAAAAAGCGGCCCATGTACAAAAGGTCCGATTTAATTTATATCCACTTGTTCCCGGGACGGGAAAAGCGAGACAATCGGCGGCCGAAGGTCGGAAAAAAGACGGCCTTAATCGAATTCCTCGCTCGTCGTTCGATTTGCGATGCGCGATTCGTCAACCGGGATTAATCTCCGCGAAAGGGTTTGTTCATTTGCCGCTATGGGGAGGGATAGAGGTGGGAAACTAACGAGGAGAGATCCAGTCTTTTAATTTGTTTGTTTATCCGAGGGCGCTAAGGAGGAAAAAATAATGATGGATTAGGGACACGGTGGGCACTTTCGTTTGGGTTTGAGGGATGGGCGTATTGTTTGTTGTGTAGACTGTAATTTTTGATGGTGTGCGATGTGTGTGAGTTGGTTTTTTTTAGACTCATTGATTATGAAAAAGTGAGTTAATTAATTAATGCTAAATAATACAGTGAGAACGAGCATAAAAGTCAAATATAAGCTTGAGCATAAATACACTAGTATATTTGTTACGCGTCATTTGCGGAATTGCTCAGTTCGTGTACGACACAAAACAATTTTGCGTCGTATGTGAACAATATAATAAAATAGCGCTTTGTTGATATTTTTCAGATTTATTTAAGCACCTTTATTATTCGAAATTTGAAATTACTAGTATTTTTCAATGCCTTCCTTTTTACCTAAAGAAACTTTAGCCTTGTTGATAACAATCAGAGCTTAAAACTAAAATAAAAAAAAACAAACTCAAACTAACCTAAATATTAACACATCCAAAACCATGAAAAGGAAGAAGTGCCATCCTACCTATAACCTCTATGCAAAATTCATTTGCGTCGTACGCGAATTAAGCAATTTTTCAAACGTCACGCAACAAACTCATGCTTACCCTCACTATAGAGCTTTACTTTTATTGTCAATATGTAGATTGAAAAAAATAATATTTATATTAAACAATATTGCTTCCTTCTGTGCTCGTTAAAAATATATACAGAATGAAAATTTTCAATGAAAAACCCAAACAAATTCCCACCCATTCAATTTTATATAACGACCTTTCAAGAATAAGATTCCAAAGACCTTCTAACCTTGATCTTGACATACTGCATGGGTGAAAAAAAAGTACACGGTCGTTAAATAAAACCGCCATATATTTCACGAAAGATTTCACAGGGCGCACACGCGCATACACAATTAGCCCAACCCTTTGGGTGCGGGACAACTCTCATTTTATTCACGGGCGATAAATTCGCTTATTTTAAAAGCGGCCTAATCCCGCATGGCTTATTACGTTGTTGAGTTTTCTTCTCTCTAAGGTTGCTCGAGAGATTTAGGGGAAGGAAACCCTAAATAGGAGGGGGTCTAAGACGAGGGGGGAGGGTCTGAATAAGGGAAACTGGGAACGGAGGAGGGGTGAGGTTGAGGACACGGTGATGGTAAGGGTAGTCGATTTAGATGTGCGATTTTTCAGCCTGAAAAATGGTAGCATCTCATACTGAAGCTGGGTGATGAATAGCAAGAAAAACTGATGAGAGCTGCGCGATGTAATCGCAGATTTCGGCTTTCAAATGCGATTTTCACGCAAGTACGGTGAAATTTTGTTTATTCAAGCATGAGATGATCCAATTTAATATATAAAACAACTAAAAATTTAATAAATAAAAAAATACGTAAAAAAAAAAATGTTGAGCGCAACCGCTCAAAGTGAATTTCTCATTAGACCTGACCATAAATTATTTCATTTTGCCAGTTCAAAATGGCTTTTATTCGTCCGTGGAGCGATAAAGCTTACCGCAACTAAGGTTGACAATCGCTGCGGGTCAGCCGTCGTCAACCTTTTCCGCGAAGGTTTCCGAGTTCATTGTGAAGGGAGGTTTGATTGAATGGGGGGCCCTTTTAGGCGAGTGCACATAAATCAACTTGAACTTTGATATATCGTCAATTTAACGTCGTTTAAAAAAACGTTACAATATAGAGACGTTGAGCCTTCGCATCGATCTTTCTCACGTTAAAATGTCAGTTGTATATTATATGTAAAAATAAATTAAATTAAAGCGTGAATCTATGCAATTTCTCTCCGTCGAATAGAAGGTTTGAGGGTCGGGTTTATTATTCGGAAATTTTCAATGGGAAAAAATGGAGGTTGTATCAATTGATTCATAGCTATTGATGAATGAAAAGTTTTTATATTTATATACCTATTTTAAATATTTTTTCTTTTCAATTTAAAATATTCATTGTCCGATAAAAAAATACAAAGAATATTCTATTATCATTTGGAAATTATTCAAGTATTCAATCTGTCATTCGATTAATTAGGTTGAATGTTATTTTTTTATATGAAAATTATTTCTTGTCAAATAAATTGTTCATGATTACATTCATCTATTAATTTCACTAACTTCACACCAACACATTTTACAAGATTCAATACTAAATGATAAATTGAAAGCAAGATTTTTTTTAAACAATTCATAGAAAGAAAACGTTAAAAAAAATTGAAAACATTGTCTCGATTTGACGATATGTACCTACGAGTATGTTACGCAACACTTGTGATCACTTTCTAAAAAATATTTAAAAAACTTTACGTTTTTCGTGAAATTTTATGAAACTTAGATATCTCCTAGAATGAGCTCTTTTATGATTTACAAAGCCGAGTCTTATGTTCGCGGCCCTTAACGCCCCTTTTAACCACATTGACAACCGACACTTTGGTGTAAAGGCTTGCATTACCGGTTCACCGGTAAATAGCCAAAAATGTATTATACCATCGGTAATTATAGGTAAATTGAGAAAATTTACCAGCAATTACCGAAAACGATTTTATTGCGAATTAAGGACAGATACATATAGGTATATTATAACGAAAGATTATTGCGAAAAAAAATTGAAAGGGCGCTTTTGTGAGTGTGAGGGGCGCCACTATGGTTTTGCAAACCTGAGGGGGGATGGTAATAATTTATTATAGTTTCAGCATTGAAAGTCACATATAAAATATATGTATGTATTTATGTATATAACATTATCCATCTATAACGTGTTTGAAAATATTCAGGTCTCAATCAAGGATACTGATTTCAGTAAAAGTAGCCATATACAGTTATACTTTAATCATCTAATCTACATACTTCTATTTTTTTATTCACCGGTAATGGGAAAAATTATTTACCGTTTATCGGTAATTGAAATTTGACGGTAAATTGCAAGCCTTTCTTTGGTGTCAACAATGCAAGCCTTTCTAGGCTTTCCATATGTACGAGTATATCATAAGACACGTCAACTGTCATATTTAACAGATGACGTTAAAAATTATTTTTTTAATAAAATTAACAAAAAGGGACAGCATACTGATACATGAAGTCAAATTTCACAATAAATATATGGTTTTTTGCACTTTTTTCCACTAATTTTCAACAATCAATAAGAACAGACATGTCAAACGAAAAAAACAACTTTTGCCCACTTCATAAACACACCGCATTCAATCTACAACGTCACCGAATATAAATAAAATGCCCCAATTTTTCCCTCTCACACACACCACACGCACACACACACACACTCTCTTACACATACACACACAACACAAAACAAAATCCAAAAACACAATCGAACGAAAATAATCACACACACACACGTCAGCGGGCAACGCACATCCAGCTGACGTACCCTCGTCACGCGCGCGCTCCAGTTGCGAGTTTCTGGACAAAACGTTTTGTCCGGTCCGACACCATTAATTACCTTTTTTCGGCCACAGTCCCGCGCGGTATTTCGGTACGGATATCGCGGTTTGCATCCCGGCTCGTCGAACCGGCAAAAACCGGTTAACGGCGATGGGCCGTCGGGCGTCAAATCGGTTCGGAATGAACGAGTTTTGGCGGCGATCGAAGATGTGGGTGTCGAGGGTCGTTATTTGTTTGTGGGTGTTCGATTGTGGTTTGCTAGTGGTGGAATTGTTACTAATATAGTCTCGATGATATGAATATAATTATTTTTTGTATAAAAAAGGTGAAATTTCATGGAGAGCGTGACCGTAAGCGTAACCATAATCGTGACCGTAAGCGTATCTCATGAGCCAGAAAAGTGAGATACGCTTTTTATAGTATTGGAAGGAAAGATTTTCATGTAATAGTTGTTATAGGGATATCATTACCGGTAAATCGATTTAAAAAGAAAGTATATTATGTATTTCAAATTTTTGGAGAAATCGGTTTTTGTAAATATACGTTTTTTTATGAAAAATTTTGTCGTTTTTTTGGGAAAGCATTTTTAGTTTTTCGTTATTTTTTGAAAATTTATCGATATTTTTACATTGAATTAGAAAAAAAATTATCGGTAAATGAAATTTTCGGTAAACATGACATCTCTATCTGAAAATGCGTTATCAGGGAAAATATATTTTTGCTGATTATAAAAAGTTGGATTATTTTTTTATAAAGTATTAGAAAATAGATAAAATGTGAAAAAAATGAAAAAATCTTTATTTTCTTTTCTTTATGTTACGTGTTGTTTTTTAAATTGCATAGTTTGCGTACGACGCAAAAATTTTTTACCTCGTATACAAATAATATTTTGGATTAGCGTTGACATCGACAATGTTGTTCGTCAAAATTTGGACTTCTTCCTTTAATAATTTTTATTTGTACACCACTTCCTTTTTATATTTTTGGTATTATCATTGGTTAGGTTTTTTTTAGTTTTAAGCTTTGATTGTTATCTTGGTTAAAGTTTTGTATAAAGTGGAAAGTAGGGAGACTATTACCGGTAAATAACCCAAATAATAGTCCGGTAAAATTTAATGTTTATCGGTGAATGAATAATTATTTTTTGTGTTTCAAATATTTTTGAAAAACATAATTGTTATTCGTTATTTTTTCCCGGTTTTTCCCAGTTTTTATAAAAAAATAAATTTACCGGTAAACCAGTAATTAGTGAAAAAAATACAGGATTAACAGAGTCAAAATCACGGTGAATTTGGCCTTCCTAGTGAAAAGGAAAGCAATGAAAAAGTACTTTGAATTTCAAATAATTAAACCGTATGTTTTGAAAAATATTAACAAAGCATAATTTTATTATACTACATATGTATGTATATTGTTTGCATACGACGCAAACTGTTTTATGTCATACATGAACTGAGCAATTTCACAAACTCCTTATATAATAATAAAAATATGCCTTCACTGATAACACATTTTTACTCTAACATAGGATTTAAAAACAAAAAAAAATGAAAAATGCAAAAAAAAATCTTAAATTTCATACAATTTTTTGTTTTAATTTTCAGACATTTCAATTGTGTCGATTCGAAGCTTTCACATTTGAAGATATACGGTACATATAAGGCGACACACGTTCTACCAAAAGATAATACGTCTATCGACATTTATGGCGATAAAAGCGTGAAAAATGTTCATCGGAAAATGTTCAGCTGAAGATTTTAGAAGAATTAGGTCAAGCCTGCACCAGGAGAATCAATGATGACCAAGACAAGAGTTTTGACACCCTTGCTGGTGTTGGCGTGCCATCTTCAACTATGCGCACTCATCGGTATATAATTTTCATATAAATAAATAAAAAATATATGTTTTGGGAGCCGAAAATCATTTTGATAGGGATGACAAATTTCGCATCAATATTTCACAAGAAAAAACGCTAGATTTCTTGCGTGTTTCATGGAAACGTATATTATATGTACGTTGCGTAACGTGTATAAAATTTTCTTCAAAAAGATAATTTTCTCTCAGTTCAAATTTAAGTGGATCCGTATTATATTCATATAAAATTATACATGTTATAATATAATAGGAATTTTATTTATTTTCGTACATCCGCACTTGTACCTTGGGTAATTAGGGGATAAACACGAAAAAAAGCAGACAGGTTTCTCGGGCAGCATTATTTGCGCCCTGTGTCGAATTTGCACAAGAAAATCTGACTCCATTAGCGGCGTTCCGCGAAAAAAAGATGTTCGGAAACGGGTTTGAAAAAATATTGTACGAACATAATGTATATTTATACGAGTGCTACGTGCTGTATGAGGAGTGCAGGATCGAAAGTCACATTATAATTTTTTTCAAATAAAAATTCAGTGATACGTTTTTTGTAAAAAGTTCTATAAATTTTGAATGATTTATAAGTTCTATAAGTTGTATAAGTTACGCAAGTTCTGTCAGTTTTTTAAGTTTTGTAAGTTCTATAAGTTCTACGAGTTCTATATGTTCTATAAGTTCTATAAGTTCTATCAATACTACATATAAGTTCTATATACATACATATTCTATATTTTTATAAGATCTATAATATAAGTTTAACCATATTTTTTCAATGTAATAATAGTCGATTTTCATTTGTCTGTGGTAATCCATATAATAAAAAAATGTTTGACACGATAAAAGTAAAACGTTGAAATTTCGGTCTTTATTCGTCAAATTTATTCTCAAATTACATGCATTTTTTTCAAACTCACATCTGTTGATACTCCTAACAATCAAATAATTAATCATACTCTTTATTGTGATTAACTTATTTTTAATCTAAAAGTTTCATTGATTTGAAATTAAACGAAAAAATAATTATTATATACATAGTTATTTAACTTTAAATACCTTAAAATTTTCTATTATGTAATAATATTTATCAACATTTTTCTATCATACAGTTAAATAATTCTGAAGAAAAAAAATCAACTACTAAAAATTCAATCTATCTTGCAACTTTTACATACGACCTCATTGCGACTTTTGATCCCGCACCCCCCATACTGTACACATGTCGAAAAAAAGCGCGAAAAGGCGTAGTACTGTGTAATATCTCGTCTAACGACCGCGTCGTCAATTACGCGACGTATTTCCCGCGCTGTCGCGTGACTTGACAATAATAAAAATACACCCACGTGTACCAACCTGCCGAAATACGAATTCAAGGCTCTCCACGATCACCCGCCTTTGTTTTACGATCGTTAAATTGTATACTTGGTGCAAACACAATTATAACGAGTCCGGATTCCATCCGCGCCCGTCTAATTGGAGTTATCGATCTTCCATTTTTGTCGATTCAGTGGTAAAACCTTCGATGCTGGGAGACGAGCTGACTTCTCGAGTGTCGTCCCAGACCGTGCAGTTCTCCAACTCTTGGAGGCACTCCACGGAGAGGACGACGAATGTGTACTTCCACGACAAGAGGGACTCCACTCTACATTCTGAAGACACTTTTCCGTTCTTCGAAGACGACGACGTCTTCAGGAACGTCACTGCTCAGTTGGGAAATGATGTCTATCTCCATTGCAGGGTCAATGACTTGGCCGATAAAACGGTGAGTGGTTTATTGGTTTTTTTTGGGTGCGATTTAATTGTGTATTGAAAAAATATAAAGGTGTCTCAAAATAGACGAAAGAAGTAATTTTGATAGAAAACATAGATTTTTAATTAAAAATTATAATTTTTTTATTGATTCCCACAGTATATAGTATAGGGTTACGTGTGGAATAGCATATCAGGTAAATGGCTTTACTGGCATATACGCATTTTTTCGTTGAAATTTTCCACGACTTTCTCGCGTAAATGTAGCTGAATTTCATTGATATAGCGCTCAATTTCCTCATTCATGGTGTGGGGGGTCGTGAGCTTGTTGGCATAAACCTTAGATTTCAAAAACTCCCTAAAAAATTTTAAGAAAATCCCTAAAGAAAAGAATATAAACTCCCTAAGAAGCAATTCTATCATTGCATGATTCATTTCCTAGTCGTGTAATTTCCCGTTTTGGTGATTAGAATTGGCCGGATCATGCGATTTAACGCCTTTGGTGGTTTTTGAAGTTTAAGGTTTATGCCAACAAGCCCATGATCACCCACACCTTGAAGGAGGAAATTTAACACTATTCAACAAAATTTCAACAAAAAAATGTGTATGTGCCAATAAAGTAATTTACCTGATATGCTATTTTCCACACGTAATTTTATACTTTTATATGTATTTTGAGACTTATAGATTGTGGCGTTAAATGGATTATCTTGTGTATTACAATATACGATTTGTATTATTTGTGGCAGAATTTCGTATTGAGCATCATTTTATTTGTAGTATTCAATGAAATTTGTTTTGTGCATTAAAATATATGAAATGAACAGTAGAAAAGATAATTTGTGCATTGAAATTATCGAGAGGTGGTAACATCGCCAGAGTAAAATCTTCCTCCACAGACAATACAATACAACTTTCAACGTTTCCTTTTGTTAAAATTTTAAGTACATTATAAAAATTTAATTCTATTATGAAAGTTGTGAATAATGGTCATATGGTTGGTATTTCGCCCTGTTTGTGTTTGCAGCGTTGCCGATCTTTTATTTAAATTCATTCTAATGTACGCTTTTTTCGTTCATACAGATATTTTTTCAATGATCAAAATATTTTTTAGAATGCACACATTTCAATGCTTGTGTAAAATTTACATATTATTTATTTTAATGCACACTAATTTCATTAAATTGTTAGGTTAAATGCACATTTATTTTATATAATATAATGCGCGTTTAAATTGTCCCCATTTTTTTCAATTTACATAATATTAATACGACCAAAATTTAAATATTTTTATAGGTTTCATGGGTGAGAAGACATGGTCAAAGTTTTGAATTGTTAACATTCGGACATATGACATATAGCAGTGAAGAAAGGTAAATGTTTTTTTTATTCAATTCGACTGTACTTATAACATATGTACATCAGTAACTTACGGCCCATGTAGATGCAATACATGTCCTGAAATTCTGTATCTAAATATAACATTTTTCTATCTTATAGCAATTAATATGTGCTAATTAAGCACATATGAATTGGCTCACCTTTTTTCTGAATAGAAATTCTCAAAATCGAGGGTATATAACCCTTAAAGTCGAAGTCTTAGTGTCGGTAATCGCGCATACTAAATTGGCAATAAACTCGAAACCCGTCCTCATTAAGTTGCCCCACGATTGTATATAATATACATACATATAAGGGAGACGCGAATTAATTTCCTACGAAAACATCTAATATTATAAAGCCTTTCACGAGTAAAAGAGAGACGTCGGGATTAAGAAAATTTTCCAATATAAATTTCGCGAATGTTTACGAATTCCACATGGAAATTTTGCGAGCGACTTTCCGCTCTCTTCTCGCCGCTTATTAAAATTTCTTGCGTTCGGGGCAACTTTTCCGAAATTTCGATGCAGGATATCGTGCGATGTATTTTCGTTTGTGATTTTTAAAAGTGAAATTTGCTCTTTTTGAGGTATTCTTTGGCCTACTCTGAGCCCAACGATTGGAGATTGTTCGTGAGGTCTGCTCAAGCTAAGGATTCTGGTGTTTACGAGTGTCAGGTTTCTTCGCATCCACCTTTGGCTCAGTGTACGAATTTGATTATATTAGGTGAGTTTGGAAGTACTTCTAATTCTTTTAATTATATTTTTTTATATATAATATGTTGGCCAACGTTTATATAACCGAATTTTATATGAAAAACGTGAAAATTTTGCGTTTTTTGTGAACAACATTTGATATTCATATCAAAATGATTTTTTCAATTGGCGACTCTTCGATTCTCATTTTCTAAAATGACCCTTTTTATTAATTAAAATGTCGAGCTTTATGCTTTTGGTCCTCAACGCCTTTTTTAACAACATTTCGATATTTTAGTATCGGCAATGCAAGTTTTTCCTCAACCTTCAATAGGTATATCATAAGATACGTCAACTGTTATATTTCACAGATGATATAAAACAGGCTTTTCCAAAATGTCGGTGTGGGGTCACTTTGGCCGAAATTTACGAACATCGGGGGCCACTTACAAATTTCAAATTTCAAAATTTTTATTGTTGTAAATACAAAACGTAATAAGTATTAAAATATTGGTAATTTTTTTTATTTCCATTATAAAACTATTTCGATGAGTATATTTTGGAATAAATGCTGTTTGTTATGTTTGTTTTTGTGTGAAAAATGAGGGCCACTCGCGCGAGCATTAGGGGCCACTTTAGCCCGGAGGTGGCCCTTCGGACAAGCTTGATATGAAACATTTACGTTTTTAATAACACCAATAGAAAGGGACAACATACTAAAATTTAATAGGTATGTCGTAAGACACGTCAACTGTCATATTTGACAGATGACAATAAACATTTAATTTTTTAATAACTCCAACTAAAGGGGACAAAACCAATGGATAATGTTATGGTGGCCATATACGCTACGAGAAATCGTTACGATCAGACTGTACAGTTCGAACGGTACAGTTTATCGTACATGTATGTTATAAAACTGTACAGTTTCGTCCGATTTTTTAAGACTGTGCAGTCGAACGGAACAATACGAAAATTTCAATTGATTAATCGGAATCGAATGAACTGTGCCGACTGATCGTAACGTGTATGCGCTCGTTAACGATTTCTCGTAGCGTATATAGCTTGTATGCCATGTAGCGATTTATCGGTACCGTTCGAACTGTACAGTCTGATCGTAACGATTTCTCGTAGCGTATATGGCCACCTTTAAATTGCACAAAAATTGCAAGAACTTTTGCATTTTTCATGGAAAACGCGATTATACAATCGTTGCATGATACATACGTGGTAAATGTTATCTGGTGACAGTTGTTGGTTTTCAAGTAATTTTTTTGCTTTAGACCGTACAAGTATCTATTTTCTTGAAGATTATTAAAAATTCAATTTTTTTTAAATAATAATTATTATCATCTCATTAAACACACATTTCGATCGATCGAAAATTCAAGTAAACAATAAAAAAAAAATCCAAAAAATAACAGAACACATAAAAAATTCCACGCCCACATCCGCCTCAGATCCAAATCCCCGCAACTCCCAGATAAGACCGCGAACAAAACGCAAACGGCCGTATCTCAAAAGCGGAATCTTTTCCAAAAATTAATTCCCATCTCGCGTACGAGAGATCAACGCGAACATTACGACCGGCGAACTACAATATTTAACCCGCCCCTGGCACAATGCGGAATAATCTTTAATGGACGCCGTTAATATTCGCGAGATCGCGCATTAAACCGTCGTTAAAACGTGCGCACCTATCGCCGATGCGCGCTTTTCCAAAATGTAATATTTGCGATGTGTGTGTGTGTGTTTTGGGATTTTTCGAAGGGTCCAAATGAGGGTTTGATAGGGGCGGGTGGGCTAATTGCGAGGGAACTATTGTTGCGCGTTTGCAGTCTAATTAGGTATTCTGTTGGGTGCATTTTGGAATCGATGGGGTTTTTCGTGGATTTGGGTAAGTGTTTTATAGTCGAATCGTGATTTGAATTTGAATTAATTATCTATAAAGGTTTTTTAAATTGATACTTTTGAAAAAATAAAATTGTATATTAGATTATATTTATTTACATGAATGGTTTGGTGGTGGAAATTTGGCGAAAAACATTTTTGTATATTATATTATATATATTATATATATATTATATATATTATATTATATTGTATATTATAATATAATACAGATCAAAATTTGTCGCTAATTGAGACAAGTTACAGCGAAAAATAGTTGCAACAATTTGTTGTCAAAATAGCGATGAGTCGCTTATTTGAGTAGTTATATTATAGAGTAGTTAGAATGTAAAATAGTTACTATAGAGTAATTAGACTATAGCAGAGGCATAGCTAGGGGGGGGGGCAAGGGGGTAGAGAGACTCATGGGCTTCAAACTAAGAAGGGCGAAAAAATGAAGTTCGAAAAATATATATTTAAATGCCATTAAAAATGCATATAATTTTCGCAAGTTTTTTTAAAATATATTTTTTATTTATTATAGATCATTTCATAGTGTATCAATGAAAAACGAAAAAAAATTGCGTCTGCGGCACCAATTTCCTTCAATTACTAATTATTTTATGATATGTGATCAGTATTTTGTTTTAAGCACTTTTTTTCAATAAAAAATTCTCAAACTTTTTTGTTTTTAATTATATTCGAAAGTAAGAGGGGGGGGGGGCGACAATGATACAATTTTTACCCGGGCGCATAATACCCTAGCTACGCCATTGGACTATAGTCATGAAATTTTTAATCAGTGATGACAAGAAGTTGCTGTAATTAGAAAAAAATTGTCATTCAGCGACAAACTGTTTAATAAAATAATTTGAACTATATTATAAATTTAAAACAATACTAATTGTTAATTTTTAACTTTTCCGAAATTGAAATGTATGCAAATTTTTACTTAAATATTGTATTTGCCCATCCTATAAATAAAATAATATAGATATGAGATGAAAATTTTATTTTTTGGTATTCCAAAGTACATATAAAATTATTATAAGTAATAAAAAGTTCAACCATTCATAAGATTCAATAAGGATAGGCAGTAAAAATATTTTCTGTATATGAATGAGACAATTTGGCACATTGAGTAATAAAAAGTTTTTGTTATTGTAGTTATTTGAACTTGAACTCGGACTTGGTATTATTGTTTCTTAGATGGAGGCGTTGATGTGTGTTGTCTGAACATGTAATTTTCGTAATTGCACATTCATAGTTTTTTTAGGCAATTTTACTACGTAACGAAAGTCGAAACGGTAATTACACTTATATTTTCAAATAAAAAATACCGGAGATTTCCCAGAAATTCTAAAAAGACGTTAACGAAAATAGAAATTTGCTAATGGACTGAAACTGTAAAACTTAAAAGTACTTCCATGTAAATTTTAATTCTAAAATACTATGTAACTCTAATTTGAAATTCTGTTCCTCTAAAAGTACTAGCCTTTTTTTTTTAAACCAGCGCAATAATTAAAATTCTCTTCCACAAAAATGTAACCGTTTTATCACATCCTTCATTCAACATAATGAAAATCTATAGTACAGATTTTATATCACATCATATAAATTATATTACAGATTCTATTTCAAACACACGCACTTTTCCTAATTAACACAACTCCAATCATCACTACACATCACATTAATAACATCATTTAATATCCATCAACTAAAAGGCCACATCATTCACATCGAATCAACCCAATTAACGAAAAACATCTAATCAAATCACACATAGAAATTATACGAAAAGACACTTCCGTTTCATTACGTTAATATGTCCGGCTCGTCTTGTCTATATTACCTTATTAATACTAAGAAATTATTATAAATAATTAATTCGGTCATAAGAAGACGTGATACATTTTCGTGTTAAACAACACGATATAATTAGCGGACAAGAGAGGAAATTCGGGAAAAAATGGCAGCCCAAACGATCACACAATTATTATAGTGATCTTTCTTTTGTGTATAACTCATTAATGACGGTGTTGTATTTATGTTTTACGAAATGATCGAAGTATATATGTATATAGAAGGTGTGGGATTGTTTTTGTGGTGTTTTGACATTTCCGTTTGTTTTCTATTCATAATTATATTGCGGAGAAAGCGTTCAGAGGAAATTATATTATATTATTATTTGACGGAGTATCATTGTTTTGCGTGTTTTGTAATAGTTCAGTTTATATGAATTGTATTTTTTTTTATAATATCGATGACTAAATAAAGGTTAATCTTATTTCAAAATTTTTTTTATATGATAATATATGTATAATACTATTTTTTGATATTTAATCACAAAACGGTATTCGATTATGTTCATAAACTAATTTCATTACAAGTCGTTTAAATTTAGTAAATAGATAGATCGATATTGACTATTTTTTTATATATTTTGTCATATGAAATAATACAAAAATTATTAGAAACAAAAAAAACTATAATTCAGTGGCGTACGGTCTATGGATGCGGTAGATGCAGCGCATATCCTAAATATATGTAATACCCTTTGATGATATGATATGTAATCACTTATACCTAATTAAAAAAAATAACGATAAGTTTTATGATACGGTTATAGATGATTTTTGTAAAAAATAGCAAAAAATAAAATTTAAAAAATACGTTTTTTGATTGATTTTTTAAAACTCACTGCCCGTCACTACAATATAATATTTTATAATATTAGATATTTTGTTATAATAACTGTACCATTAAAAGAATAATAAAAATGAATCAATATTTTCGAATGAAAAGAATATTGCGTAACCATTCTCTCGTATTAAATTTGAACACTCTTGTATATAAAATATTTTTTATCATAATATTTCTCGCTAACAAAAAATAATGTTATTACGAGAAATAAAAGCTTTAATTTTAGCTAAAGCGAATTCACACCATTCTATAATAAATTATCACTCTACAAATAAGAAATTTCGTAGTATGTTAATTTGATATAATTAATTGGTAATATAATATTTAAAGAATTTCCTACCCACAATTTCAAGGGAATATTAATAACATTAAGTATTTAGGTTACTTAAGTACTTAAAGCTTCCTGCTTCGTATCGATCACAAAATTAACAAATTTTTCGCATACAACCATAGCCCCACACTAAAATCGAAAACAATTACAGTTAGATTTATACGACCGCAAAGGACCTACGGAGAAATGCGAAGTCCGCGAGCGTTTTGACAATTCCGAAATAGTTCCCGCCGAAACTTGTCGGCGGCCATTGTTTTGGCCGAAACTCGCAAATTTACGCCGACTCGAAACCGAAACTCGCTCTCGATTTTGACGGCGGCCCAGTGGCGGATTTACGATTCGCGCCGTTCCGCTTCTTTTGTACTTGACTTTTGGCGGGAATAAATAATTTCGGAGCTGGCCGTAAAAACGCGTCCAATCTAGGCCGGCTGTAAATTTTCGGGCGCCGTTTTCGAATGTTTCGCTTTCGGCGGATAAATCGTTATGAGAATTGAGATACGTTGCAGGTGGATTTTGTGCTTTGTTGGGCGCGTTGATTATGTAAGTTTGGGTGGTATAGGAATTTTTTTAAGTGGTTGTTAAAAAAAGTTTGTCGTGTGTACTTTATTAAATTATTCGATAAAATGATAAAAAGTTAAAGGTAAAAATAATCATGTGAGTATAAAAAAAATGTGTGACTTTGTAAAAGGTTTTGTATTTTATTGGACATGTTGATTTTAAAGGTTTGGACAGTGGCGGGTTTATTTATAGGCGGTGAAAGCTCTTGTCTCAGGGCCCTCGATTGGAAAGGGTCTCTTTAATCTTTGAAAAATAAATTTTTGATGAATTATCATTGTTTTTTATTACAATCCAATAGATAACATGAAATTTAAATCACTTTCTGAAAAAAAATGCCGTTTTCTTATACGAAAAAAAAATTTATTTTCTGAAATTGTCCATTTACCCTTTATTTTATGAATCTGACTATTATAAAATATTGTATATCAATAATAAATGATAAAATTTAAAATTTTAATGATTTGTGTGCAATGAGAGGGAAATTTCAACCTCAATATGTTTATTCAACCTTTTTATAGGTAAAGGGACTCAAAAATGTTTGACGCCTCAAGCACCTAGCGAAGTAAATCCGCCACCGAGTTTGAACGTTATAGAAATATTTTTAATCGGTTTTAAAAAAGCACATCAAACCTATTTTTTTATTTTGATTTAAATTTTATACCATAAAGTAAATTTGAAAAATTTTCACAGTACCTGTGGTGGAGATAGTCGACAACGAAGGCCGTTCTGTGGCCGAAAGGTTTTACCAAAGAGGCTCAACCATCGAGTTAACTTGTGCTGCAAGTGAAGCATCGAGGCCTTTATCAGCTAGGCTCACATGGTTACATGGATCCAGACCACTGAACCACGACACCACCAGAGGAGGCATCAGGTAAATTTAATTACCCAATACTTAACTAGAATACAAAAAGAAACTATCAAAATTAAGTTAACTTAGGACGAAACTCTATAGTGAGCGTTAACCATAAATTTATAAATAAAATATGAAAAAAGTATATCAAGCCGCGGCTTATTGTGAAACTGTGTATAATAGTGAAAAATCAAGGTAATAAAAATAAAATAATCTTTGTATATTACAGTGTCAAAACAGAACCCGTGTCTGGTGGAATATTAAGCAGACTCTTCGTAGCAGGAGCCAAGAGAAGTGATGCTGGAGTATATTCTTGTATTTTCGGAGATGCCAGAGCTTCGGTTGTCGTGCATGTCCTGACAGGTAAAATTTTTTAATTAATTATCATATTACGACTCCAAAAACAACATAAAAATGTTTTAAAGCGTCGTAAATACGGAGCAGTTGCTTTTAATGTGTTCTAATGCTAGATTTTAAAATATAATTGTTTTAATTTTAAATTTTAACATTCAGGTGAACACGCTGATGCTATGCAGTACGGTTCGAGTATGATGATCACTTGTGCGATAAGATGCGAATTTTTAACATTTTTGTGGATCGTTTACTACGTTTTGAAATTCGAAAAGTTCGATACGAGATGATGGTTTTTGTATGTGTGAAATAAAATATTTGAATAATTTTATGGGGTGTTCATATCGATATATTTGTGTATGTTCGATGTTTTAGACAGTGATTATAAATGTATTAAATTATCATGTATCATAATTGTAATAAATTGATGATATACGTTCTTTAGAGTTTGAATTTTATATGAATTATTAAAAATTCAGTTTATCTACAGCAGCAAAAGCGCTCGAAAAGATCGACTTCACATAAAATCAAATAGACAGAAATTAAAAGAAACTTTTAAAAAAATGTGGCAAAAAACAGACGATCGTTTTTCTAAAAGCATCGCTATCAGATCGAGATAACTAAATAATTAAACTGTTGATAGAAATAAAATAAAAAATACGAAAATAAAGTAAACTACGTTTGTGTTTTTCCGATAAATTCCGATCTTTTATATTGAACTTATTTCGCTATCGCAAAATATCTTCATTTTAAAAGGTATTTCACTTTTTATACCCCTGATTCATTCTTGACTTGACAAAAGAGATTTTTTTTATAATGATAAACAATAATGTTCGAGTACTATCTTTTATAAAAAATAACGATTAAGGGAAGACTTCATTGTTGCGTAATTGTGAGCGATATCGATTCTGTCATTATTTGTCTTGTATAGAAACTTTCATACGCAATCAATTTGGAACCTTACCATTATAATATAATCAAAAAAAAAATATATAAATTTTACTAAAAATAAAGCGAATTCAAATAATAAGTTACTTATTAAAAAAAACGTTAGACATCACACGCATTGAAAATTATATTTCTAATAGTTATTCATAAAAAAATCATTACAGATAAAACTAATAGGGGTAATAATGATAAAGATTAAAAATGAATTAAAGTTTAAAAACTGAAACATAATTTATAGTACAACGAAAAATATACTATATACCCCAGCGACGAATCCAGGAATTTTTCACAAGGGGGGCGACTTTTTCAGAATTATTTTTATTTGTTAAATTTTAAAGACTTATTTCGTTAAATACAAAATCTTTATAAATCTATAACAATGGTTCATAAACTATAAGCATATAAGCCATATTAAGCAAAAGCTTAATATGGCTTATTAATTTTCTTATTTCCAAATAATTCGTGGGCCTCAATGAAAAAAAAAAACCGATTAGTTTCAAATTACAACGAAAAGATGGGTTAGGTTAGGTTGGGTGAGAAATTCGCAAAAATATTTCCGATACTTGGGTTAGGTTTACGCGAGTTTATTCATCTTGCGATGACAGGTTGGGTTAGGTTGGGTGAGAAATACGCAAAAATATTTCCGAAACTTGGGTTAGGTTTACTCACGAGTTTATTCATCTTGCGACGACAGGTTGGGTTAGGTTGGGTGAGAAATTCGCAAAAATATTTCCGAAATTGGATTAGGTTTACTCACGAGTTTATTCATCTTGCGACGACAGGTTGGGTTAGGTTGGGTAAGAAATTCGCAAAAATATTTCCGATACTTGGGTTAGGTTTACGCGAGTTTATTCAAATTGCGACGACAGGTCGGGTTACGTTTAGCGAGAAATTCGCAAAAATATTTCGGATACTTGGGTTAGTTTCTGGCAAATTTATTCATCATACGACGACAGGTTGGTTTATTATTATTGAGAAATTAGCAAAAATATTTCCGAATATATAATAGTTCCGAATATTTCCGAAAATAGTTCGAATGACACATGAAATTTTTAATAAAAACTTTATTTATTATTTATTAATTATTAATTTAAAATATAATTTCTACCGTTATAGAACATATCTATCCACCTTTCTATCAAATTTTAAGTGGCTCTCGATGTTTGTATATTTTGACCAAGGTCGCATGCTGAAATGTTGGATAAACTGATACAGAAGGTTAACCAAAATCCTCCTACATCCTTCGAATTGCAAAAACGGCATCGGGCGATAATTTCCGCAACGGTTTTCGCCAAAAATCGCACAAGTTTTCCGCGAAACAAAAGATTCGTCCGCTTAATCGAATCGGCTCGCGTGCGTAGGTATGCGAAAAAGTTGGTCGCCAAAACGTGTCCCGTTTATAAATGTCGGAAACCTAATTCGGAACAACGGAGAGAGTTTCCTCGAGTGATTATTACGCTCAGTCGCACTCGTTTGTATGGGGAAAAACGGCTAAAATAAATCCCCACTTTTTCGATGGGTTACTTCTGCGGGGTTGGGGACGAATGTCGCCGTTCGAATTTTGAATAGAAATTTATTTTTGTTCATTGACACTAATTTTTTTTTTGAATATGTTACTCAATGTTTTTATAGTCACATTTTCTATGAAATATGCAAAAAAGCTTGTGTTTTTTTTATGAAATTTGATCAAAATTTGACATCCGTATCAAAATATTTTTTTCAACTCACAACTCTTCGACTTTCATCTACTAGAATTACATTTTTATGACTTACAAATCTGATCCTTGCATTTGTGGTCTTTAACGTCCTTTTTAACCACATTCTGACACTTTGGTGTCAATAATACTTATCGTAAGACACGTCAACTGTCATATTTGACAGATGATATAAAACATTAATTTTTTTAATAACATCAATAGAAAGGGACAGCACACTAATAGATGATGTTAAATTTTGCAAAAAATATAAATTTTTTTGTGCTTTTCATTGAATAGTGCGATTACACAAACATTACGTAACATATGTAAAAGTAACAGTGAAAACTTTCATCTTTATAATTTACATATTCATATCCGTTAATTAACAATGTCACACCTATCTTATCTTCGTTTGAAATATGTATTTGAAAATTCAAAATCTTGGTTTCAAATCCATCAAAATCTAATTATGATAGGAAATAAATTTATCGTTCTATCGATGTATTAATAATTAGTTAATCTGAATCAATAGGTTAAAAAATATTTTTAATATCGATCTTCGGAGTTGAGCGATATTGAGTGAGGTTGTTATTTAAATGGGTGGCTTTTACCCTATGGCGTCAGCTTGAGATTATTTAATAAAGGGTGGTTTCGGTATTTAGTTATTTGAAAAAGGTTTTTCCTTATTACAAAAATAATATGAAAGAAAATCCGAACTCCCGATTGTATCGGAAAGTCATTTTCTTATAATGATAATTGAAATTTATATAAATTATCATTCTTTATATTAAAAAAACCAGTAATTTAACTGAATATTAAACAACTTAAAATTTAAAATCTATTTCAATCAATATACATATTTTCAAATTCATTACAAAATTTTTGACCATTTATTTTAAAAAAGAGAACTTGATTCTTAAAACCATCCATTTCAAAAAAAAAAAAAAATAACAGCATCCATCTACAAATCCACTCTTCCCCCAATTTCACCAATCAACAAAAACTTTCAACAAACCCAAACCAATCCAAAAATAAATATTATAAAAAAATTCCATCAAACAACAGAAACCCGCCACATCTAATTCGACATAATATCGAATCGTCGAAAGTCAACAAACGGGCACAGTTCCCAGAAATTCCCCGGGGAACTACGACGATTTTCCGATCGGCGTAATTTCATCGGTTATCCGTCACCCGTAGTTTTCCCGGTCGAGTTTTGTTGTTTTTGTTCGTGACGTCGTCCATTTTTCAATAATTCTTCGGCGCCGGGTCGTTTTTCTTTGCGCTTGTTGTGTGTGTGTTCCGTTTGTTTGGCCGTTTGTTTGTTAGTTGTTGTTGTTGTTGTTGTTTCGTCGTGTTGTCGCCGATCATATTTCACGGCATCGACAGAAAGCGCGCCAAAAATATGCGAGTTTAAATGTGCTTTATGGGACTGAGTTTAATTTGATAGTTTGTACTCGATGTTTGTTTATTTTTAATAAATTGAATATCATTTATAATTAATAATTAATTTCAATAAAACAATATAGTCAGCATAAACGTAATTCCACATGGTATGCATCGTTTGAGAAATTGCTTAATTCGCGTACGGCGCAAAATTTTTTTGTGTACAATACAGTGAGATAGCGATTTTTTGATATGTTTAAAAAAATTTGAGTTTCTTCCTTTTCATTATCTTCGTTTTCACATTTTTTATTTTTCATGCATTTGAAAGTGTTTATAATAAGTTAGGAAAGGTTTATTTTTAGTTTTACACTCTGATTGTTATCTACAGGTCCAAAATCTCGAAGACAATGAAAAAAGAAGATCAAATTTTGTATAATAAAGGCGTTTAGTTTTGAAAAACATCAATAAAGTCCCATCCCATATTGTTTCTTATTACACGCATACGACGCAAAAATGTTTTATGCGTTATACGTGAATTAAGCAATTTCGCAAATGACGCAGAACACATATAATGAGTTAGAATTGATACAATTAGTATTATATAAGTGAAATAAAAATATTATACACATATTGTACTGTTGCTCACTCTGGTTCATTAGACAAATTCACAATAATGCTCACTAAAAAGATTCACATCAAGATTTTCAGATCCATTTTTTATTATTATTTATTATTCTTTCATCGTTCTCAAAATATCCAAAAAATATTCATCTCACCCGAAAAGATACATTTCCACAAATTTCCACTTTCATACGCGTATTTTCATATATACGTACAATAGTTGTCACCGATCGCAGTCCCTTATCGTTTTTCCTTACACTGGGGAATTTTATTAAAGGCGATGTTCGGCCGACAGGTATATGCCTTCTACGGGATTCTCCGTCGCATTTTCCAAAAGTTTTCCGAGGTGAGGAAGTCGGCGTTATTTGATTTTCCGAGTCTGGGAAAACTCCGGGTGCAGCCACGTATGGAAAACGTATGCATGCCATCGTAATCGCTTTCTATTTATTCAACGACTTTACTTGTGAAAGTCCGAAGGTTAGTAAATCTCAGATTTAGTCAGTAAATTCTAGAGTATTTAACATTAGTGGTAAAAGTCTGAAGAAAGCTTTCTATTTGTTTTTTTTTTTTTTTATTGTTGTAACTAACGGAAAGCTCAGCAGATAGTTAAGCGTCAGTAGACATACGTTTTGAAAAGCCGTTTGAAATGAAACACAATATGATATAAATTGAAAAATAGAGCCTGAAATATTAAGGTTTGTTATTATCATGTCGTATAGAACGATTTTCTATGAGAGTTATTTCAGACAGATGAAAATCGGTTATTATTATAAAACCATTTACTCAATATGCTATTCCAAACATAACCCTATACTGTAACATATATTGTTTGAATCAATCAAAAATTACAATTTTTAATCATAAATCTGTGTTTTTTTTATCAAAATTATATATTGCGTGAATTTTAGGACACTTTTAGAAAGATTTGGATAAATTTTAAAAATGTATTCTATTCACTTAACAATTGATGAACTAAAATTTTAAAGTGATGTTCCATAGTGAGCGCAAATGTGAAAAAAGGCATATAAAAAAAAGTTGAGAGGAAATACAATGCATTAATAATTTTTAATTGTTTTATGAACATTTAACTTTTGAAATATTTATCCTTCATAATTATATGATATTTATTACTTATTAAACTCAAAATGTGAACATTTACGTTTTTTTTTCATATTATGCTTGAACCATTTCACTGCTGGTTTTATATTCCAAATTCAACCTTTTACAAATCAATGCTCGATTGGTTGAATTTAATTTGAAAAAGTTTGAATTTGATTTGTAAAAGGTTGAATTTGAAGTGTAAAAGATTTTCCGTTAAAATCTTATAATAACTTCATCTTCCGACTTCAACAATAACAAATATTTTATTATTTTATATACACAAGTCATATTGAAACCTCCGAAAATAAATCACCGGTCGGCCAAATGGAATTGGTCAAATAATGGATGTCCAGTGGCGATGATTGTTTGCCGCCTCGCCGAGCACATTAATCGGACAGTTGTCGCAAATCTTTGGCTTTTCAGCGGAGATTTAAAAAAAAATTCGCGTTCAAACGCATATATTTTGGTTAAGGAAAAAAAATGCGCAGTATTGGAATTTCGTGGAGTGTTTGCCATCATTCATCATTATCGAGGAGTTTGGACGTTTAATATCTTCTGAACAAAGGAAGGATTCCGTTGCAAGGACGTGTGACACTTTTTTTTCATTTGGGAAAGTCCTCAGAATGATCAATAACTATTAGAAGGTGTCAAATCATGTGAAGAATATACAGAATGATTCGTCTCATTTATTTATTTTTTGTATATAAATCTCGTATGATTTTAATATTGTATACAGTCGATTATATAATATGGTGCATTTTTTTTGTCGTATAAAAAAATGTATTATTAATGTACAAAATACACGTTTCATAAATGCTTCCTTGTTGCGAAGTAATATGAAAACTTTAAAATACGATGTGACATCTGAAAAGACATGATTAATCGTTTGCATACAAAATGTAAAAAATGACAAAAATAACTGGAAAATACATACAAGTACGAACTCGTACATATACATATACTCGTACATATCGAAATATTAGGTAAATAATATTTTCCATACATGTTTTCGAAACAAAGTACAAAATGCATACATTTTACAAGGAAAACAACATGAATTTTTTTCAATGTAAAAAAATAAAGGGTTCGTTAGGGCCAAAAGCCCGCGATTGACTACCATGCACCCGAATCAGTGTAGCGTTGGTAGAACTGTTCGGTTTGCACAACGTAATGAACGCAGGGGCGGGTGCATCAATTCCCCACACGAAAATATTAAATACAAAATCATCTTTCTCGTCACTAAATAACATTTTCGGAAAGGGGGAAAAAGGAACTTTCAGCTGAAATACGCCTTTATACTTTTTTCCGTATGAAATGTGGGTCAAACCGGCCGCGAAGATCAATTTAAAGATTACGCGCGCCTCGTTATGCTGCACCGTTTCGCCTTTGTCATGGCCGCGTTTTTCAATCGTAGGGCCGCGAGAGCGTCAACGGTCAAATCGAATCTGAAATAAAACCGTTAAAATTATGATGCGGCTGAACCCCGTCCTGTTTGAGTGTTTGCGATCGGTCCGAGGCAGGGGCGGATCAGTTTTTCAATCTTTTTTTATTGATATCATGTGGTTTTAAATTGGTTATGTTGATTTTGTATTATAAACTCTGTATTATATTTATGTATATACGTTATTGTATGTACATTTATTGAAAGTTAAAACATAAAATAAAAAAGTTATCAGCCCAAAGTACTAATGGTTTTCTATGAGTGTTACCGTTGACATACATGCAAATATTATAAAAACTAGCTATTATATACAGATATATAAGAGTGATTAAGAATATAAAAACTAGGTAGACTAAAGTTTCATACAAATTTTCAGGCAAAATTTTTATTTTCATTTAATTTTTTTACAAAATAAGCATGGCGCGGGCCTCACCTTATGACTCTGGATTTTTTTCTTATTTGAAAAAATAAAGTAACTTCAAAAAATTAAAGAGATAAATCATTCTTAATTTAAAGATTTTAAAACAATATCACACGATCTTGATTATTTACAAACCATACTACCTATCGCTTAACTTCAATTCGAAGAAAAACTAAACCATCTTCTAAAAAGGTTTCAACAATAATATCTACAATTTTTGAATAAACAATTTTTATATTTTTCACATTGAAACCGTGTAAACATCAAGCACTTTATATTTACTCAAACAAAACGAAAACAGAAATACGAACTCGCGTATGAAAACACGGAAATGTTTTGCATACTACAAATGCATTTCAGCTGAAACACTTGAACAAATCGAACTGCTCGCCCATGCATAACCCATTATTTTTAATAGTTGAGCACATCTATTCACCCTTTTCGTCCGTATATTTTACATTAAAATATATAATTAAGAAAAACAATATTATGTTACGAATTATGCGCCGACTCTGTATTCGATTATTGTGAGTTCTCTCGATGGGCCTTTTAGAATTATTATTCCTTTTTTTTTAAATTTGTATTCCATTTTGTTCATTTTAATTGAACGATGGGTCGAGAATCGAATACGCAATTTAAAAATGATTATCGTATTGTGTGGCACTCTCGTGCGTTGAAAATAAAAATTTTCGATATCGATTTGTAAAAACAAGAATTTTTATCGTGAAAAATTGTTACGTCCATGAAACCCGTTCAATCTATTTCGAAATAAAAAAAATTACCTAAAAAATAAATGAAGTTAACTATAAAAAAATCTTCATTGAACCCTTTTTACGTAGGTTATTATTTCAACATCAAAAAATTCGATATACACTACCGATCGTAAGTATTTGCCCACCCATATTTTTTTCATATATTAATCATATATTTATTAGGCGAAAAATGAAAACTCAAATGCTCTTTTTCCTATGAAAACTAAAAAAAAAGTAAACATCTAACGTATTTTTGGATTAAATATTATTCCATTAATAGAAAATAATAAAAGAATTCGTATGAAAACGAAAGATGGATTTTTTTCTATAATTTTATTCTTATTAAAAAAAATCGTAAAAATATTTTCTATCACTTCTGATCATGTACGAGTATATTTACCTAAATACACCCGATCTTCTTTTAACACGGGGGATACGTTCCAGAGACTACCGTCTAAATAAAAAACCGTGTAAAAATGTATGGTGACCATTCAAAAATTTGAGATAGGTTCCATTACTATATTTGGATAGAACTTCAATCAAAACGTACTTTATAAAAAAATGTGAAAAATTTTCGCCGTGAAAAATCATCAAAAAACATTGAAATTTTTAATTTAAAAAGTATAATTATATACACATAATTATATCAGTATACTGGCCTGCATCGAATCTTACTATTGTGGCATAATAATACATATTTTTATTATTTTTATACCGTGTTAAAGTGAAAAATCCGTGTAAAAAAAGTAATCGGTTCAACTTCCTTGAACCGTGTTATTTCGGAACCGTGTAAAAAGAGGATTATAAGAGAAAAGGGTATATCGAAAATTATATTATCTATGATTTAAAATTTATTTTGAGTGTAAAAATTCGATAATAAACACATGGACGGGCTAATATATACAGTCGGTATTATACAAAAAAAAAACTTCATTCACATACAAAAAATTCCGGGAATATTCCCCGAATTTTCAACGAAATAAAAAAAAATACAAACTCAATCAAAATCCCCGATCATACAACCGTAAAGTACCCATATAAAATAAACAAATTAACTGACGAAGCAATGTAGGCAAACTTCGTTCGGGTTTCGGGAATATATTACGCTTATATCGTATGTATGGGCGCGTTCAAAGGCCGTTTGTTAGTTTTTTGAAGTTCTGGGAAATCGGCCCAAATCGAACGGCCCTGGAATAATAGTATAGGAATATAATAGTACCCTTTCCCGTCCCCATGGATGGTAGTTTTCCCGCGTTTTCTTCCCGGTATGAAAAGGGATAGAATTGCCTAATGGCCGTTCCAAATGTACGCGCAAAGTTTCCGCCGATTTCGTAGTTATTATATTGTCGCAAATCAAACGGATCGATTTTGTAATCGGTGCTTGATTTATTTTTTAATTAGTATGCCGTGAATGATGTTTGTTTTGAATTGAAGGCGACGGAAAGTTTTAATGACTGTTTAGTTCGTGGAATATATTTATTTTTGTTTTTTTGTTCTTTCATGTCTTGCTTGTTAAATACGAGGCTCTAAAATTTGTTTGAAAATCTTTAATAAAAAATGTTTTGAATTGAAATTGCTGTAAAATCAAATGGTCAAAATTTAAATCAACTTTCTGTCAGAATTTAAATTTACTTTTGGTCAGAGTTTATATCAATATTCGGAGAGAATTCAAACCGTCAAGAGTAGATTCAGATTCAGAGTTCAAAAAAAGTTAATACTTTTGGTCAAAATTTAAATATACGAAATTAAAATAAAATGATCAGAGTAAATGATCAGAGTAAAATTGAATTTTTAGCATTAAACCATTTAAAAAAAAGTTATAATCAATTGATTACAACTTGATCAAAAATGCTATCGAAAAATATCTTGGTATTCTTTAAGCAAAAAAGGGTAATTTATGGGTTAAGTACATACATACATATGTACACATACATAATGGTTTGTTATTATTATTATTTATTTACTCATACAATACATACACAAATACATAATGATATGAGTACAAATATACCACCATAGCATAACAGGTCACCTTACATCGCCATGGTGGCCAAAAGAAAAAGAAAAATAAAAAATTCACAATATATCGTTAATAACATATAATACAATAGTTTAGTTTGTTAGTTTTACAGTTTAATAGTTTAGTTAGTTTGACAGTTTGATTACAATTTGTAAATAGAACTAAAATATAACATATGAATTAATAAGAATTTAAAATTCTAATATATAAAAAAAATTGAAACTTTGTCTCAAATTTATAATGAAATTCTTAAATATATCACCTGATCATGTATCAAAATAAATCTTACCATTCAATATAAATTCTGACCATAACCGTTAAATTTTTTCCCGAAAAATACAAGCCACTGAAGTAGTACGTTGCGGAAAGGTTTTAAAACGGAAAAAAAATTATATAAAAAAAACTAATATTAATAAAATTACTTTCCAATAAAAAAAAAACTATCAGAACCCGCCCAATTTGAAAATCGAAAAGCGATCGATCACCGCCCATTATACATCGACACAAAACGTTGATAAACATTGAAAAAATGTCAAATTCAATCCAACAGACGGAGAAACGAACCTGCGAAAAAATTTCCAATTGAAAGGCGGATGGAAAGGGCGGCGCCCTTTGTCAAAAAATATCTCAATTCTCCGCCAGCCGAGATACGAATTAATTTTCTGCGCGAGATATGAAATTCGCCCGTGGGCGATAATGATTTCGCCCACCCCCGCGAAAATCCGGCCCATATTTCGATTCCAATACTATTTATATGAAAATTCGAGCGCGGTCAGTCGGGGAATTCCCTTCCCTTTGTCGGGGCAGGGGCGGATCCAGGTTGAGGAATGTCATGGGCCGGAAGATAGGAGTCGTCCACAATGGGGATGGCTCAATTTGATTAGTTTTCCGCGCCATAAAAGAAAGTATAATGAAGAATTTTCATCACGTATTGGTGATGGGGATGTGTGAATTAAATAGGTTTCGGTGGGGTTTTTTTGTGATTGATTTTTGTTTGTTTATTTGAATTTTTGAGAATGTGTAGCATGTGTTTGATTGATATTAATCGTTTTTTTAAGTAGAGGAGACTTGTCTAATTTCGTGTTAGTTGGAATAAAGTTGATTTTTTTTTAAATATTGCCAATGTATTTTAGAGAATTTTATTTACTAAAAGTTTGCCACTATATACACAAATTCATGATGACATAGTTTATTGATAACCGTTTACGTATGATGCTATTATTTTAACATGTTTTGGAACGATTTTTGTTTTTTTCGCCATGCGGAGTACACGCATGATTCAGATGAGTTTAACAAAGCTTTTGATGTACATACATTTTTTTTAAATATCAATAGATAGAATAGAAGTATATGTAAAAGTGTGTAGTATTTTTTTATTATTAAAATATTTACAAGAATAAATATGATAGCCTTAAGAATCTGAACATTAATTTAGCTTTTTTAAATTATTTTACAATAGAATACGAGATAATGACAAAAAAGCGCTTAATATCACGAAATTAGACAAGTCTTCCCTATTGGAATATAATGATTATTAGATTAAATAAAAAATAGAATATATAGTTAAAAAAAATTATATTAGCACTTTTGAGTAGCGATCGATGAAATCACAACACCCGGAAACCTTCATTTCCATCCGTCGTATGTATGTAGAAGTAGGCTACATCTTTTTTCAAATTTATCTACGAAAAACGTTAAAACAATAAATAATCTATTGTAAGATTGTTTAAAAGGAGATTACGAGGAAAATACCAACGAAATACCACTTTTAGCAAATAAAATGAAGTCCAGTCGGACAGGTGAGTTAAAAATAAATCATTTTTTAAAATAAAAATACTTGTTATTTTTCTAATAACATCAATTTTATTTTTTTTAACCCAATGGGACACGGGTATGCGACAGTAAACTAGCAAAAGATGCAGAAAATAAAGCGTGTATGAAGCAAGTTATGATTTCGTACTATTTTATGAATTGTTATATTACTAAAAATTACATGAATTAAAAAAAATCCAATCTTCAATACATTTAATTAAAAACAATCAATATATTATATAATATTTTTTTCATTAAATTCCCAAAAGACAACACGATCAAAGAACACCCGCAATAATTAGCACGGCTCAGAAAAAACAACACCTAGATTGGAAAAAGTAACCTTTTTCCTCGGACATCGAAAGTTACACACAGAGAACGAAATTTAATTAAGAATAGAGAAAGGATGTGCTTTTCGAAACCTACCAGAGAAACGCGGGTCACTTTGTGTAACAATGTAAACAACGAAATTAGGCGGACTATCGCGAAACAAAGTTTAAGGATCGAAAAGTTTCAGGTATGTACACACACACACGATTGCTTATATGTATGTATTGTGCATTAGTACTTTTCAGACGTCCTGTAGGATGTTTGAAAAGGCTGGACACGAGGGGTATCGGTGCGAAACTGTTTGAGAAACTTTGTTGTGTTGACGGGTCTTGGGTCGTGGGTGGAAATCGGCCAATTAGGATTTTTTGAAGTATTTAATTCTAGTTATATAATATAAATAATATATGCGGTCCATGAATGTGGTAGATTTAGCGCATGCCTTAAATATCTATTGAAAAAATACTTATATGATAAGTTGATATAAAATAATAATAATAATTTTTTTTTTGGTTGAATGCAATAGTTTTTATTGATCGTTGAAGTTAAGTGACATATTGTGTGGTCAGTAGAAGGATGTAAACACATGTTGTTGACCTAAAAAGGATAGTTTCAGTATCTAACATCTTGAAAGTTGTTTTTGATGGTATTAGTAAGGATTTGTGTTATATAAGCTGCATATAATGATGATGATTAAATAATTCATATAATCCTAATTTGGAAACCATTATAATTATATACAACTTTTTAAACATCTAAGGCATGTCTTGTACCACCAGAAGTATAGAAATTTTTCAGAATAATAATTAAAAAATATTTTTGAAATTTAACGTTAAAACAAATTCTCCATATTACAAAAGCCATTCAGCGAATCCATAACATTGAAATAGCAAAACATATATCAATTTTCAACATCCTCAAAAAGGACATCTTCCCGTTTTAAGGACGAATTCGGCATAAATTATGCAAACGACATTACACAGCCCACGTAACGGTATACCTATGTTTATCCGGGGTGCTAATTCACCCCCGGGGTGGGTCAACCGAAATTAGCGTTTTGTTATGGCCGAGGAATATATGTACATCGGCCGTCGATAATAAATTTGATATTCCCGCCATTGTAGAACACGACGGCGGCCTTTTGGAAATTGTTCATATAATTGTGGTGTGTTGTTTTGAAATGTTAAATGTAGTTTTGTAGTGAGAGTTTCTCGTTTTAACAGAATTCGGTCTATCGTTGGCGTTTTTGTTGAAATTTTTAATATGATAATTTTAATTTATAATAATAAAAATTGTGTTGTTAAAAAAAGTTTTCCGTATGAGAGTTTTTCCGTAGGGATGTTTTTGTTATTATATTATTATCAAAACTTTTGTATATAGAAATTTAATTTAAGTATTGTAAAATAAAAGGGTAGTAAATGTATCTGAGCATTTTGAGAATAAAAAAAATTGTTATGAAAGTTTTTTTAAACATAGAAAAAAATATTGAAATTTTTTTTAGTCTACTAAATCAAAGGCATATTCATAGTTTTTATTGATTTTTTTTACAAATTTTCATATGTTATGCTACGTTTGTGTAATCATTTTGTCTATGAACGAATCAAAATGTCTATCTTTTTCTATGATATTTAATAACATATGGTGATGTATGTATAAGCGCCATCTAGCGTAGACGTATCATTTAATGTCTTCTATCAAATATGACAGAAGATGTGTCTTACGACATACTTATGGAAGGCCTTAAAATTTCCTTAACACCCTTGATACCAAATAAAAAATATATGGAAATTTTGGCACGTGAAAAAAAAAAAAGTTCGCCACACTTTCGTAAGGAACGTCAACTGTCATATTTGACAGAAGACGTTAAATGATAAATCTACGCTAGATACATCACCAGATATTGTTAAATTTTATAGACAAAACAAGATTCTTTGATTCGTTCATGAACGAAGCGATAACACAAACGTAGCTTAACAATGTTTTTTACATTTCCGATAAATTTTCCATGAAAATCAAAATTTTCATCAAATATTTTACAATAAATTTACAACTTATGCGCACCGCACATTGAGAAACCCTGGTACCGAAAAACGCGCAATGAAGGCGTCAAGAATTCGTTCACGATACAAAAAGGTTATGCCCATTATTTCGCGATTAAGAGCGCTCGTCGGCGCGGGGGTGTATCTACTCCACCCCCCCCCCCCGTCGATCTCAATATAGATAAGTTTTTTCTCCGGCGGGCTATGCGCACTTTATCTGCGATCTGGGGCCTCGTGTGCGTGGGACGAAAAGGGCGGGAACGTGTGAAATTTCGACCGTTTGAAAATACGGCATTAAACGCTGCAGTCTCCGGGGAATGCGCGTTTTAATTTTGTAATATTATACGAATTTGTGTATATTGGAATAAATATATGATTAATAAATGTGATAGTAGAGTATTTATGTTGTAGGGATAATTTAGTTCTTGGATTGAATGTGCAGTTTTAAATATATGTTTGATTGAAAATATTTGAATAATCGTTTTTGTAATATGTCATAGTGAAAGTGTATCGGTGATTGCTTTCAATTGCATTTTAGAGATTTCATATTTTGAATACACTTTCGTTGGTAGTGTTATAATGAATCTGTATTTATGTTTTTCATAAAAAAGGTTGGAATTAGTTGTTTTTTTTATGAGGAATTTTAAAAGTTAAATTAAATTAAATGCTTTAACCGATTGGGTTGGTGAAAGTATACTTTTACTTGGGACTATTGATTCACTGTATTATGAAAATTTTAAGTTGTTAGAATTCTTTTTTAGTTTTCGAAAAAGCTTTTTTTCAATTTAAATGTAAGGATGAGTTATCGAAATTTATCGAACGAGATTATCTTACTTGTTTATTTAATGTAGTCTCTTATAGTTTTAGAATAAGAATTTGCACTACACATAAAAATATTATTTTGCGTCTACGAAAAATCTATATTATGCAATATTGAAAAAACTCAAATGTTTTGTAAAGGTATATAGAAATGTTTTTGAAAATGAGAGCTTCGTTCTAATTAGTCCAAATAGACGAAAAGTTATTAATAATATTAATTTACATTTTCCATAAATATCGTGAATTAAATTGTCACATATGATCAATTTCGGCTGAAACACTCGTACCTTTTCACAAAAAAGTAAAATCAACGATCGCAAACCCGAAAAAAAGCGTCACGTTCAAAATTTCAGACGGTTAATATTTAAAACGAGTTTTCGCATTTTTTTCACACACATACACACGCTCACAAACATATTTACATACTGACAGGATTATTTTAATATTTCGACCCTTCGTCTCGAAAGCTCGTTTGCGGTTATGTTTATAATTTTTTTTTCGGCGTTTTGACGAAAACAAGTTGTTCCCCGTTTTTTCTCATTTCCTTTAAAAATTGTGCTTTTAATGAAAATCCGCGGAAAGCGAGGGCGCGTTTCTGTATTACCTAAAGAGCGCACATGTGTGGCATGATCGATATGTATATTAAAATTTTGATGAGAATTTTAATGGGGTGTCTTTCGCGGAAAAATATAAATTTGATCGTTTCAATTTCGCACTTGATTTTCTATATTTAGGTGTCGTTTTTCCGCGCGACGTCACCTGAGCACAATAACGCGACTGATTACGGCCATTCCGACGGCTTTATTGCGCAATCGGAAAAATGAAAATTTTCATTTTAACCAGGGCTGTACCGACTCCGGAGTCGTAATATTTCAAGCGGAGTCGAAGTCGCAAAAAATGATTCAACTCAAACTACTTTTATTATTTTCTTTAGTGATACGGCTAAAATCGATCTCGTATGGACTGTCAAAACCAGGAGTGTACATTTGTGTCGAAATCTACCATTTTTGACTCCGACTTGTAGCATTTTAATGGTGGCCATATACGCTACGAGAAATCGTTACGATCTGACTGTACAGTTCGAACGCTACAGTTTATCGTACATGGCATACAAGCAAAAATCGGACGAAACTGTACAGTTTTATAACATACATGTAGCGATTTATCGGTACCGTTCGAACTGTACAGTCTGATCGTAACGATTTCTCGTAGCGTATATGGCCACCTTAAGCGGAGTCGGAATCGTAAAAATCTAACTAGTCAAAGTCGAGTCTAATGAATCAAAATCGGAGTCGAAGTCGAACTCGATGTTGGAGTCAAAATTAAAGCATTAGGATGACCGCAATCGATTGTTTCATCCATCTCGCATGGACTGTAAAAACCAGGGCTGTACATTTGCATCAAAATCTACCATTTTTGACTCCGACTTATTGTAGCATTTTAAGCGGAGTCAGAATCGTGAAAGTTAACCTATTCCAAGTCGAAGTTTAACGAGTCAAAGTAGAGTCTAATGAGTTAATGTCGGAGTTGAAGTCGAACTTAAAGTTGGAATCAAAATAAATGCATTAGGATGACCAAGATTGATTGTTTCATACATCTCGCATGGACTGTCAAAACCAGGGCTGTACATTTGTACCAAAATCTACCGTTTTTGACTCCGACTTGGAGCATTTCAAGTGGAGTCAGAATTGTAAAAATCGACCGACTCCAAGTCAAAATCTAACTAGTCAAAGTAGAGTCGGAGTCGAACTTGAAGTTGGAGTCAAAATTAAAGCATTAGGATGACCACATGTTTCGTTTTGATCAGGACAGTTCCGTTCTTTTCGTTGTTATCCCGCACTATCCAATCAATTTTGAGATAAATGGGTTGAAAGTTTCAACACCGCTATTTTTATAAATGATGTTTTTTTTATCACCATAATTATTTACATTACTGGGTTCTCTTTTTATGCGGTAGATGCGTTCCGATCCGCATAAAAAAAATCGCATAAAAAAAGATATGATTTTACATAGAAAAAGTGAAACTGCAATATAAAATATACCTAAAATCGCATAAAAAAATGTATTTCTATTAACAATGTACTCTTAGTTAAGTTATTACATTTTACATACATTTGTACGTTCATATAGTCCATAAAAAAAAATTGTATTTAAAAAAAACCGCATAACTCTGAATTCGCATAAAAAAAAGTCGCATAAAAAAAGAACCTAGTGTATTATCATTATCAACCGTGAAACGTCCATTGCAGAACAAAGTCTTATCAATTAGTGTTGACAGTCTGAGCGATACATTATTGTGTGTGTTACCACGCTTAGATAATGGGAATGGGACGATGGGAAATAAATCGTTAAAAAAAACTATAATATAATATAATATCTGGAGAGTGCTTCTTATTTTTCAACCTTTTTATTATTACATATTCTCTTCATTGAGTAAATTAAAATCACTGTTGAAAGAAAGAAAAGATTTTACTGTTTGTACTAGATTATAAAATTATTATAATTAAAAATTGTACTCACATTTTTCGGTAAGTATTCAAATTTAATGAAATCGGACAGTTCATCCAAGTACTGTTTTCTTAAAGCGCTATTGTGGTTTATCCACTTCTTTACAGAATTGAAAACGATCGTTTCGGATGTTACGGATTTGTTGGATTTTATTAATTTTAAAATTTCTGAATAATCCAAATCCAAAAACTCTGCCGAACGAGAAATCTGAATCGTTAAAAACTGATATAGTATAACCACAATTAATGAAAGAGAATTTCAAACGAATTGAAAGATAATTACCTCTTCATAATTCTTTCTGATACACTCGAGAGCGTTGTTCCTCAAATGTTCTGACCAAATGTTTCTTCTTTAATATTTTTTCACAACCTTCAACAATCGGGGAAATTTTCAAAAACACCGCCGCCGACATTATTTCACGTAAATTTTTCTCTGATACAACTAAATGGTTAAATAAATAAATGAATGATATAAACATTAATTATAATATTACATACAATAGCTAATACACGAATCCTCCCTTACTTATAATTCCAGTGTAGCAATATTCGATCAATGATCGGACAATTTCAACATCTATATTTTTTAGTTTTATTTCAGCCCGCGATTCATCTTCAATGAATACTTTTTCAAAGTATTTACTTGACGTTGCTAAAATGATTTTGTGAACGGGGATCCTATATAAAGAAAAAATGATAACTTTACTGATGTGAGATATATCATATTTGTTTTTTAGTTTGGATAAATTTAGTTTCCTTACCTTTCATTGCCGACAACTATTTCAGCATCACAAAATATAAACCTATTTTTCAGATCAAGTGAACGTTCGCCCAACTCCTTCGGATTTCTGATGATGGTTTCCAAATTGTCCGTTTTTGATGATTGATTGGTAGTGTCTGCCTAAAATACGAGACAGGCAATTTCTCGTTTAATACTATGTTTAATAATCAAATTCAAGATAATTTCAATAATTACGGTTAAATAACCACGAGTTTGTGAATAGCAATGATTTATTTTTTCGATGAGTTGTGATTTTTGTTGATTTTCATGGGCAAATGTTCAAAGAAGTCATATTCTAATATCAGGCTTGTCCAAAGGGCCACCACGGTGCCAAAGTGGCCCCCACTTTTCACACAAAAACAAAGATAACAAACAGCATTTATTCCGAAATGTACTCATAGAAATATTTTTATAATGGAAATAAATAACTTTATCAATATTTTAATATTTATTACGTTTTGAATTTACAACAATTGAAATTTTGAGATTTGAAATCTGAAATTTGTAAGTAACCCCCGCATACCGAAATATTGGACAAGCCTGTTCTATATGAATCTGGAAATATCTGCTTTCGAAACATTTCAGTTCCCGAGTCTTTCAAATTTGTGAGAAAAAATCAATACATCGTGTAATTTAAATTCCACATTAAAATGGTAAAAAAACCATTCTCTATCAAAACCACAATTGTATTGTTGATGATAATGTTTAAATATGTTTGTTTGGCTGCTGATTAATTTTTACGCATTAAATGGACGATACCGAAATGTTTTTCGAATTGAGAATTATAAAGCGCCTTAATAAATATTAAAATAAAATAGTTTTTAGCTACGAACGGCGAATGGAGCTATAACACTTTTAATAATAACATATTTCAAAGCTTATAAACATTCAGCTTTGATTTAACATTTAAAATATAATTTTTGTTTAATATGAGAACAATCGAAATTATGGACTCTACTGCATTAAATAGCTCTTCGAGAGAAAAACTGTAAAATTTGGGGACGTGTAACACAATTTTTTATATAAGTAATATATTATAGGGGGAGGTGCTACTTTTTTATCGGAGGCTCTGTTTTGAGTCCTGCAAATATGACCACCCTGAACCCTGTTTGTAACTGAATACTTTTTAAACCTATAGTCAAATATTTATATTAAAATATATTCCATTTATTTATTTAAAATTCAACACGTAATTATAATTGACCATCGGACAACTTTTTTCCATTATAATATGCACAAATCATATTTCTATTACCTTTGTTCGGTTCTTTAAAGTCGATTTTTATTAAACCTCATCGTCTTAAGTTTAAATAAGTGAGTTTAAATATATAATAAATTATTTATTCGCTTCACTAATAACGAAAAAAAATCGTCGATGGGATGGTTACAAATTCAATAAAATGAACAATAAATATGGATCAATTTTGAAAATTATGGCTGACCAAATATTAGGAAATTTAAAAAAAAGTTCACTTACCGTTCGAATTGTATGAACGTTGATCAGGATCAAGAAGAATATGTATTTCGCCTCCATTTTGAATCAGTGGTCAGAACACTTAGGTCTAAAAATAACCGAAACATGGCTTTTTATAGTGAAATAGATAAAACTTTCAATGTGTGTGCGAACGGACCATACATTTAATTAGCGATAAGGGTGAAATTAATTTATGTAAATTGTTAACCCACTTCTGTTTGCTGTTTAGGTGATTTCATCAATTTAATATGTATTTTTTTATTCGTTTGATTTTTACTACTTATTTAATATATTTATATTTTTCGTCATTCTTCTATAATATTTTGTTTCATTATTATTATTATTATTTACTTTTTCTTATTTACTATTTTTCGAGTGTTTTATATTCTAATTGTAAAGAAGGGTAAACCAAGTTGGAATATTAAGCGTTTCATAAAATATCATAGTTGGTTTCGACGTTTCCTTTAATGGATTTTAGATATGAAAGCCTGAAAACATCCATGTAAATTATCTTTTTCTAAAAAGGAGAAAACTTATAGTTTTGTTATATAACATAATGTATATAAAAATATTATTATATAAAAGCGCACTATCCAGTCAATTTTGAGATGGAATTCAAAATTGTTCATTTTGTTATATATGTATACATAAATTGTTTTAAGTGATTATGGCCCTTATTCTAAATCGTTTCATATATTATAGTTCATAAGCTTGATTGAAATTTTACATAACAAACTTTTACATACGTCATCAGCCTCGGTTTCCAAATGGGAACCGATACAAAACGTCGATGACTTTGCCTTCGTTCATTTTTTTTTTCTAGAGACTGAGCTTTTTCTAGTAGTGGCTAATTCATGAGAACTAGCAATATTTTCAAAGTATCAACTTGTAATTTTAAGTAAGATTTCAATTTTTTTTGAACTGCTTTTTTCCAATTTAAAATTCATCTCAAAATTTTCACTTCTATCGCTTATTACTTCAAATAAACATTGATTGTTTTTCGTCAAACTATACTTTCCTAAACTTATTGTTCAATATGTTCTCGCTTGTTCTTTTATCAAACATTATTCAACCAATCGTGGAGCACAAAAGTCACTGTTCGCAATTGGGATCTGTAGTAAGATATGGGTTAACTAACTTACAGAAGTATTAATATACATAAGACACGATCATAATGTGTGTATATTTTTATCGTATTGTAAAATAATGCCTTTGTTTTCAACATGAAAGTTGTTTTCAAAACGATTGTACTTTTTTTAATAAATATCAGCTTTCTTGTTGAATGTAGAAAAATTTGGATAATACCAGAAATTGTGAATGTCACCTTTCATTTTGTCTTTAAAATGATAAGGCAAAAGGAAAATTTAGAGTCGAGTCGATAAATTTTGTAGTGAATGTACATACGTATGGTCCTAATATCAACTATTCATAGTTGAAATCAGCTAGGAGTTTCTCCTTATAGTAACGGAATGAAATTATTATTTAACAAAAATATATGTATGTAGAGGGGTTTGAATGATGGTAATACGGTTTTTGTGCACGCGGACGGGTAATGCGTACAAATTGTTAATCTTCAGATTTTCCAGTGTTCTTTGACGAGAATATTAATATCGAGGGGGAAAACCTCGAGCCGAAATTGTCCCAAAAGCCGGGATTTAAAAATATAGCGCGAAATATCCTCAAGATTCATCAAGAAAAGTTTTGCAATGAAGAGATAGACCGAACCGGGATTAATGAAAGAATATGGCGGAAACGTTGAGCATTCTCGCAGTGGCGTACGTATTGCTTTTTTTTATATAAACGCTAATGCTTTATTTGAATTAACTTCTTTGTTGATATTTTTCATGAAACATTATATTTGAAGAATTGAAAATTAATTATTTTAAATAATGAAATTTATTCTGTATAATGTATTTTCGGATACCATTCAAAATTTTAGCGTTTTTTTAAAGCGTGTAATAAGGAAAAGGTAAATTTCAAGGAGCAGAATGGACAAAGCAGGAATACTTATACATCCACTGACCGTGCTACGTGCTGCTTAACTTTGATGATAGACGAGAACCGGTGCACTTGACAAGGCTACTGTTGACATTTTTTTATACGAAAATGTATTTTTCTCTGTATATAAAAAGATCATAAAATATTTTGAACAAACTTATATTAATTTTCTATATCATCAAAATCTGATGATATTCATAAATTATCGTTTAATTTCCTTAAAAGTTCTCATCGATAACTCAAAGTTAAGCAATAATTGGTATGAGCAATAAACGGATATGATGGTTAATTTCGATATTTTTTTTTACTATAAAAATTTTGTTGAATCTATTTACTTTTTATACGTTAATCATCAAATACCATGGGTCTGTTTTTATGCGATTTTCAAAAATAATGGAATATATTCCTCATTTTTCTATAGAGGACAAAGCTTTTTATATGCGAATACGCATAAAAAAATCTAAAATTAATACTATGCAAGTTACAACCGTTGAAGTGTAAGTGTGTATAGGGCGATGAGTGAAAAGTTTTCAATTTTGGACTGTAAAAATAATGTTTCTAATAAGACTTTGATACTTTTTCTCAAAATTATGTCGATGAATTGTCGGAAGATACTCCCTTGAATGACGATTATATGATTGGTTTGATTTTACATGGCAGCGAAGAAACAGAAGACGATATTGATTTTTTTATAAACTTTTTTATGCGATTTTTAGTACATTCTATCGCATTGATTTGAAGTTATGCGGTTTTTAAAAATAATGGAACCTAACCCTCAGTTTTCTATGTAATTCAAGTCTTTTTATGCGAATTTTTTAAATGCGACTCCCTGTGGAACGTATCTATCGCACAAAAACAGACCCAAGCATACTAGACGACGTGCTTTCCTATCCTCAACTTTCATTCATTTAGAAAAACCAATCAATACATAAAAAAAATCACTCCCACAAACGCCACTGCACTGCTCATTCACTTTAATGATCCGGCCCTGGCGACAAATGAGCCCCCAGTTACGGACGTTCGGCCAAAAGAAATATGACGGAGCCGAGTAGTGAGGCGGACACGAAAGAAAATAGAAATGAAACGGCGAAATTGGCGCGAGGGGGCCCCTGGGGGGGCGAGGGCGCAGCCCCCATTGGGGCGCCGGGGGCCCCCTCGCACGTCGCAAACAAAATTGCGTACCCGACACGTCATTTTACGGTCGTTTCCTTCGGACGAACGTCTTGAACGAAGTTGAACGTCTCGTTTGGTGGTCATGTTTATTTTTATGATGATAAGGTCGAATGAGTGATGATTGTTTTTTGATGTGTTTTCGAAATGTGATAATTTAGTTTTATGTTTTGTGATGATTAATGGATTGCTTGAATTCGTTATTTTTATTAGGGGTGGTTGAAAGGGTTTTGTGCGAATGTAAAAAAGTTGGTAAAATTTTTGATGCTTTATAAATGTGTTGGTATGTGAAATAGTTTGATTGGATTAATGTTGATTCTTTATTTTTAAAATAATTTTATGTCGCTATAAAAAACTATAAGTATGTAAGTATAATACATATTGTGTGTGATCATTTCATATATCAAATTAGGTTGAGCAGACATTCTCCATCGATGAGGATTAACCTCCTTTTAGGAACCTTGTCCTCAAAAACTCTGTGCTCCTTTAGAAAAATAATCCCATTTTACTTAATTTAATAAAAAGCTTGAAAAAAGGGCCAAGTGTATATTTGACATGTTTTTCAATTTTAATTTTCAAATAACTATTTTTAAAGCCAATATTTTTTTTGCCAATTTTATCCCTTGATATTTTTAAAATCTGGCCACCTTATTTCTTTTAATAACAAATAAAAGAAATCTCAAAAATAATTTATCACAAAAGTCATGAATTTTCAATAAAAAATATATTTCAGAAGTCTATAATTTGTTGAGGTTGAAAGAAATCAGCACAAAAAATAATTTAAATATCATCAAATTTAATTGTCGTCCAAAAATATATTTTCATACAAAGTGTGTTATAAAACTTCTCAATAATTTGGCACAACTAGACTAATTTTTTAAATGTTGATAAAACATTAGTGGAATTGATTATTAAGTATTATTTATTAAATCATAGAAACTTAAATGACTAGTTTCGCTCAATATTTTTGCTTTGCATACATTTAAAAAAATACATGAATAACAACACATTAACATATAACAATTTTGTGAACTTAATACAATTTTGGAAGCTTCATAGCTTTAAAAATACATTAAAAATTAATGGAAAGTGTAAATTATGTGCCGACTTCAAAAGTCATCAGTTCTTCCCAGACATCTACCATACTCGGCCTTTTTGTAGCTGTTGAATGGACACATTTCACACCGACGATCACTAATTTGTGACATAAACGAGGATTGCATTCTCCAATATCTACTAATCGGCGATCTTGCAGTCCAGCTATAAAATGAGCCATGTTAAAAAATAATCCATCAAAGTAAACGATAATAGTTTAAATAGGAATCTTTGATATCTTACATGGATCTGAAGGATGTTTCATGCAATATAGTACGACATGATCTTTGAGCAAAGCAGATTTTCTTCGACTGTCATATGCAGGTAAACCCGTTATCAATTCAAATAAAACTACACCAAAACTATAAGCGTCAACTTTTGTTGAAAGTATCCGTCCTTTTAAGAATTCCTCTGGAAGATATGGCATTGTCCCGTGCACTCTAAGATGAGATTACACATTTTATATAAACAATTAGATATGTATTATCAAATATATTATTTAAATAAATACCTAGAAACTTTCATATGTGTGAATTCGTTTGGTCCTTCTCTAGCTAAACCGAAATCACCTATTCTCGGTTCTCCACATGTATCTAATAAAATGTTACCAGATTTTATATCGCCATGAATCAACGGAGTCTGTGACACAGTATGCAAATATTGAAGACCTCTAAAATAATAAAATAATCATTTAAAATACGAAATCTATTAAAAATTAAATATAAATTAATGATTTACTAACCTAGCGACACCTTGTGCAATAGTTAATCTCTGATTCCATAATAAAGGTGGTCGATTGTCTTTACATTTGAGTCTATCTTCTAACGAACCACCAGACATTAGTTGGTAAACCAAACAACTTTCGTCACCTGATAAAAAAGGTTTTTTTTAATATAAGTTATATTTTCAAGAGTATTTTTGTATATAAAAATAAAATATTTACCACCAATACTGTAGCCATACAAAGGCAAAACATTATCGTGACGACATGAATTCAAATATCTCAATTCCCGGAGACTTTCATCGGAAACTCTACTTCCGCCGTCTCCAGGATTTTTTAATCTTTTGATCGCTACAGCTGTATGTTTCCAGTCACCTTAAAATATAAATAAAATGAATATTTGCGATACTAACTGTTTCATTTAATTTCAAAACAATTTACCTTTATAAACAACGCCAAAACCTCCTTTTCCTAAAATATTATCTGAGTTCCAATTTTTAGTAGCAGCAGCTAATTCTGCATACGGTATATTCAATAAAGCACTCGCACTTTCAGCAATCGATGGATTTGTAGATCTGGTGTCTTGTTTATCTGAACTTTCATATGGCGGTCCATTTAGAATTTTACTACTACTCTGAACTTTAACACCCTGAAAAATTAACAAAATATAAACAAAACATGATACATAATATATTATTTTACAATTACATTAAAATAATTTACTTGTTCAATATATCGGACATGTATAGGAACATTTGTAGACGAATTATCTTCTTTAGAAACAATTTTATTCTTAGACGTAGTATTTTGGTCATCTGAATTCAAAGGAAATGTTAAAAAATATGATTTTAAAGAAAATTTTATTAAAAAAATCCACTAACGAGTCGATGATGCCGATTCCTGATTAATCAGACAGTGATATCGAGAGTCCACGTTCGATTTCAAGCAATTCATCGCTGGATGGTGCTGCATCCGGGCCAGAAGAACGAATAATTCGAGTGTCGTGTGATTTTGCTGGCCCCAGCGCGTGAGCAGCATATCGCTTGGTGATGAGCCCGTGCGTCGGCATTCATTTTCAATCTCCTAATAAAAAAAGCAGCAAGGTCAGTAAAAGATCAGTATTTACGTTAAAACGTCCATGATTCTATTGTTTTGAAACGTGTGTTTGGCATACTAATGCAGAATCGATACAAAAAATACAAGATCTACACGAGATCCATAGAAATTCTATTGAAATAAATACCGGGAATATTAATCATCTATTTTTTGTTATTGATTAGTAATGAATCAGATATTGATTTTAAATTTAAATATATACAAGTTGAGTAATAGGTAGATGGATGTTATTGCATGTCGTTGGCCTGAGATCATTTAGAAAGTATGGTATTTAGAATTCGCTCTGTGAGAATTATTTTCCCATTATCATTATATACCAAATATAAGTGATTACGAAGAAATTATCTATTTACAGATGGTATCGGAAAGGATACGTTCTATAATGAACGTTGAATAGTTAATAAACGATAACTGATTAATAGTTTAAGTAAATAATCAATAGGAGAAAGTAAGTATAATATTTTTCTTTGTAGAATTGCTATGATTAAATTGTACATGAACTGTTTTCGTTAACAAAATAAATCAAACAATATAATATAATAAATCAGACAAGATATTTTTATAACCTTTATCAGAACGTAAATGTCATCTAATTAAATGTTATATTACAAAACATAATTTTTGCACATATTTGATGGATGACGTTAGGAGAAATCTAATAAGATTCTCCTTAGAAAGTTGTTTCGATACAATCAAAACAAGTTTACTATCCACTCATTATACAAAAAAATTACACAAGAAGCGTAATTTCCCGCACATTTATCCTCATTGATAGAATCCAGCTATTTTTAATATGACTCAACATTTCTCGAGAAAAAAATACAAATTAATCAAAACCATATAAGTAGAAAACTGAGGAAGTATGTCAAACGCAAACTAACCAACACGTACACAAAACCGCGGAAATCCCCAATGACATCACAATCATTTAAAACGCAAATAAAGAAAAAATCAATATCGAATCGGCTGAAAATAGTCTGAAAAGCTCACCAGAACGTCGAAAACGCTATATCCCATATGAGTGCCAGCCAAGTCTTTCCAATCGTTGTTTATGTCGAGAATTCTGCATACCTGCTTGCGACATAGATAAGGCAGTTCGTAGATGTACTGCTGCCGTTGCTGAGGCTGCTGCTGGTGATGCTGAGGCTGGAGACTGTTCGAGGAGTTGTTCGAAGTGGATTCCCTCACACTTGCCATTTTCACATTGGATTTGTAATAAGCGACTGATTGCAGTGAAGTTTTAGTTACAACTAAACTTTTGACGATATCACTTCAGTGTTGCCAGATTGGTGTCAATCAAAACAATGTGGTTTTTTTTGTGTATAAATTTGTAAACCAGGCTTGTCCAAAGGGCCAAAGTGGCCCCCAATGCTCGCGCGAGTGGCCCCCATTTTTCAAACAAAAACAAACATAACAAATGGCATTTATTCCGAAATTAACTCATCGAAATAGTTTAATGGAAATATCAATATTTTAATATTTACTTATTCCATTTTAAATTTATAACAATTGTATTTTAGAAATTTGGAAGTGGCCCCCGATGTTTGTACATTCTGGCCAAAGTGGCCTCCGCATGTTGAAATTTTGGACAAACCTGTTGTAAACAATATAATTAGGAGTGTGAATAGCTTTTATAAATTGAGTTCAGTCTTTTGTAAAACAAATTCAATCTTTTTAGATTGAATTTGATGTGTGAAATGCTGAATTTGGAATAAAAACTATATGAATTCATTTTTCAGCGTTTTATAATTGTTTATTTAAAAATCTCATAAATAATTTATACTTACTGCGCTATTGAGAAATTTTTATTATTTTTTTGATACCATAGTATGAACTTACTGTTAAAATAATATTATTTTCAAAGGTTCTTGACACTATATTTCCACTTATATCGAAGGGAAGTTCACCATCTCGTCGATTACATGAATTCCATTTTATGCCAGCTTAGGTTGGTTTCAACTACCTGTGGCAAATTTACATTTACTGGAAACTCTACATTTAACTTTTATCAAAGCAATCTTTATTTGTAATTACTAATTCTTCACACAATTTTAGCATTTTCAACACAATTGAAACAACTGGGACTAGAAATTTCAAAATTATTTATTTTAGAATCAAATGGGACTGCCATTATTGAAAGAGTTTTTTTCCATTCATATTTTATTATTTTCGATTTTTCATACATTTGGAAAATTGTAATAAAATTCTACTGTTTTCAATATATATAAAAAAAAATAGAAATCAGAGTAATTATTTACAAAAGGTAAAATATTACTCTGTGAATCCCTTACTGCTATTACTGAGAAAAAACTACACACGTCTTTTATCTCAACATACAAATAATTTATGCTAAATTAAGAAATTAAGAAAAAAAACAACAAATATTTGTATAATTTATGAACTAAAATCACATATTCTAAAAAAATCCATGAAGCAGTAAAGGATAATCTATTATAAACCAAATACATAGTTTACAATTTATATATCCACTAAACTATAAAATAATACATATATAAAGTTCATCAATTTTTGTACATAAAAACATCAATTTCATCAACATTCATCAGCTTGGCCGAAGATTATCAACATATATTACCACAAAACATTTAATAAAAATAGTCTATTCCATAAGATCATCGTCTTCCTTAATTCTCGACTGTTCGAGTTTGATATTTTCATTGGTATATTGTTGAATGATAGGTATGTCGTCTTTCATCACAATATCGGTCAAATTATGCGCATCGATCAGATCGAATCCTTTATTATTCTGCGTCGCTACATTCTGTTGAATTTGAAGTGAATCGTCTTGATTTAGTCCTAGAAGATCATCACCGCAAGTCGTCGACAATTCAGAAAAAGTGATGTGTCGTAACTATATAACAATAAAAACGGTTTAAACGAAAATTCAATTTAGTATACTAAACGATAATGAAAAATTTATACCTTCTTCTTTTTTTGTTCTTGAATTAACACTTGTTGGTAATATAGTTCTTTGTGATGGATTTTATTATGGTATTTGAGATGATGAGCTTTGGTGAATTTTTTATTACATGGAGTACATCTAATGAAAAAAAAAAAATTATATGAATTACAGTATTTCAAATGTATAAAATAATAAATATATGTAAACTTACGAAAACTTTTTCTCGCCAGTATGAGTAAGCATATGATTAGATAAAACATACGAGTACGTAAAACTTTTTCCACAAATAGTACAACTGTAAGGACGTTCACCTAAATGTAATCTAAACAACAAAAAAAAAACCAGTTACAAATAACTAAAATATATAATAAGAATCAATTTTACAAAACCCCATTTTACCGTTCATGCTTCTGACGACTTCCAAAATCACCGAAAAATCTTCCACAATACCGACACTTGTACGGCTTAACACCAGTGTGTCGGAACATGTGTCGGCGGAGTTCCATATTCAAAACGGACGCATATCCACAAATTCTGCAATCGTTAGACCATGATTATGCCGAAATAATATTAAAATTGTATCTCGATCAATAAAAAAACAATAACCTGCACACAAACGGTTTTATGCCAAGATGACGTCGTATATGAGCCTGTAATGAAGCGTTAGATCTAAACGAAGAACCGCATTGATCACAAGTATGTCTGCAATAATTAGAGAAACGTTTTAGACAAAAATTCTTTTAACCAAATTATGATTTGATTTAAGGAATTTAATATAAAATCAAAATCTAACATTTTATCATATTTGTAAACTCGTCTGGAAGGTTTCTTTAGTTCCTTGATTTGTGATGTGAGTAAATTGTCTGGAATCGGTTCCGAATTTGCTAAAACTGTTTCTTTAAGTAAAACGTCTTCTTCTTCATCTTTATCAGATTCGTTGTCCAGTTTAGGAAGTTCAAACGGTTCGGCTTTCTTACTTTTTCCTTTACGTTTTGATGAAACCTATAAAAAATATCTCATGAAAAACAAAATACATTACATATTACATATTTAATTGAAATTTAAGTACTTTGTCATCTGATTTTTTCACAATCTGTACAAAAGTACCGTCGACTGGATCAATAGCTAATTGAAGTACACTATCTGCTTCGTTTGCCTCCGCCGGTTTAGGTATATTATCTAAGTCTTTCGAGATCGGGTCATCCGTTACTGAAACATCATATAAATGTTGATTTTTTACACTTTAAAAATAAAAGAGCACGCTTTCAAAAAGCATTACTTGTTGCATTTTTATTACTTTCTGTATCTGTTTGTTCCGTGTTACTTTTCAAAAAATCGTTGCCACTTGCAGAGTTTTTACGATTGTAAGGAGATCTTTCTAAAATGGAAAATTGAAAGCACTTTTAAGAAGTTCAAAAATTAATAAGAATAAATAATTTCTTTTTTAAATTACCAATATGTCCAAGCGCGTTGGGATATTTTCTCGGACGACCTCTGTTACGTTTTTTCGTAGGCCAATCCGTAGCGGTTTCATATTCTATAGGGATTTCGTAACGATAGTATTCACCGTTTTCTTGTTTGATGGCGACCACTTCGGTATCTCCTGAAAATTATTTACATTAGAACGATTCGTTGTGAATAAAATTGCGATTTACTATCATATACCTGTTTTGGTTTGTTCTTCCGGTGTAAAATTGCAATTTTGGAATTCTGTAAGGCATTGTTTCAGCGTGTCGTACGAAGAAATACATTGCCTTCTGAACTGGTAGGCCGAGAGCAATCTGTCCGTGCATGTGAGGCATATATTCGAAGGCAGAGGCTCAGTCGATTTGACCTACGAACAAAAGATCGTATATGATTTACGTATATAATTTAATTTTTGTATTATTATGAGAAAATTGTCAAGGATGATAGAAGGAGATTTTTATAATGACCAGATCAGGATGGAGACATTGCAAGTTGGGATGCATCCGAAGTACTGGAGGGCAATTGAGGAAAAATAAATTATTAGATGATCACAATTCTTGGTTATGAAGAAAGTGACTTGGATGAAAATTAACAGTCAGTACTCATAAGTTGAATAAAATTTGAAAATGTCAAAAGGAGGATATTGACAAATTAAAAAAGATGGATAGGTTAAAACAAATGGGTCTAAAAATAGCTTTTTTATAATTCTAATGGAAAAACGAGCGCCAATTTCAATAGACTACTTAGAGGAAATATCGTAAAATATAATAAGTACTCCAAGCAATTGTTTTTTATTGATATGTAAGTAAATCTACACCATAGCATAAAATTTTCTGAAATACGATAGTTACGTGATCAAAATTTTAATAAGCATAGCATCAGAATAAAATTATTTCCGGTACTTTCATACCTTTTGATCAAAAATTAAAAATATTAAAAAATTTAAATATCCAATGTTGATAAATATAATATTCTGTATTTTAAGTAAAGTATTATTTTTCCCAATCCATTTAAAACCTATCATTCAATGTTGATAAAATTTTGCTCCACGTCAAAGGTGCATGAGGCCCGTTTCTCTTTTGATAAATAAAAAAAAAGGATAATTTTTCTGTGGAAGGACAGAGGAAAATTTTCTCTCGAGGACAAGGCTTTCAAAAGAAGAATATCTGGCCTGCAAATCATTTAGTCAGTCGTGAAACGATAGGTATCGAATTTCAATACCTATCATTTCACTGACAAAATGAAGTTTGAGGTTTAAGTGGCCCATTTTACTTTCAAATTAATTTAAAAACAAGTCAAATTAATAAAAGCTTGAATGATAGTTCTCCCTTTAGAAGAACAAACGAATATAAAATTCTCAACGAAAGGTTTCTCAAAAAAACCCCAATCCTAGTAAGACATCAGATCAGCCCCCTACAAAAGATCATCCAACCCTAACACATGGAATAGTTAATAAAAGCTTAAATGATAATTCTCCCTTGAGAATAACAAACAAATATAGAATTCTCAACGAAAGGTTTCCCGTAAAAAGCCCAACCCTAGCAAGACATCAGATCAGCCCCCTACAAAAGATCATCCAACCCTAACACATGGAATAGTTAATAAAAGCTTGAACGATAGTTCTTCCTTGAGAAGAACAAACGAACAAACGAATCCTCACCAAAAACCTTCCCACAAAACCCAACCCTTCCCAAACCAAAACATCAAATCTCCCACAAAAGACCATCCACCAAAATCACAAAATTTTCCCGCCATTCGCAAAAAAGCCGACGATTCGAAAAAAGCGCGGATGTTGCCATCGAACAAAAGCTCGTCCGCGAAACCTCGCATAGCAACATCGCCGGTGTGGCCAGCGCTCCACTCACATCTATGTCGCTGCAGTACATGTACTTGTCCCTGAGCGGCTCGTTGTTCTCGTCGGTGTCGAAGAGGGACACCAGCTCGGCGTCCGCGCCCCCCTGCAGGCACACCCTGCATATCTCGCCCCATTCCATGTCGGCCGCCATTGTCGGTGGGCCGCAAGATGGCGGCGCCATAGAGTGACAGCTCGGTGGCGTCGGGGAGGCGCTGTTTTGGGCGCTGCGGGCGCTGATTGTAGGCGCTGGGTTTGGGCTCTTTAGTAACTGAGGAATAAGCGCTGGTTTCGCGTGTGGAGTATGTGTTAGAGAAATTTGTTGAGGTGTGCGAGTTTGGGCTTTATTTCAATAAGGCGTAGGGGTTAGAGAGGCTCGAATGAGGTGGACGGTGTGGTTTTTGGGCGCGGATATTACGGTGCTCTATGCGCTATTAGTTACGGCCCTTGCATGGGACAGTCGGTTTATTGGTGCTTTTGAGAGATTGTTTATTCGAGTGAAGTGTTTGTTCGAAAGAGTTTTTTTATAATATTTGATCGTTTGTTAAAATGTTGGAAGTTAATTAATAATATTTTTTTGTGTGCGGATGTTTGCTCAAATGACTGTGGCGCACATGATACTGGTGCACGTTAGTGCAAACGATGTTAGCACACAGTGACGTTGGCGTACACGATGCTAGGATACATGACACTGGGGCACATGATGTTGGTGCATACTGACGCTAGCGCACATCAAAGTACCTAAGCGCACATCGACGTTAATGCACATCAATGTTAATTCACATCGACGCTAGCGCACATCGACGTTAACGCACATCGACGTTAATGCACATCAATATTAATGCACATCGACGCTAGCGTACATCGACGTTAGCGCACATCGACGTTAGCGCACATCGACGTTAGCAGACATCGACGATAATGCATATCAACGTTAGCGCACATCGACGTTAGCGCACATCGACGTTAGCGCACACGGCACTAGGGTACATGACACCATCGCGCACGATGTTGGCGTACACTCATTCTAGCGCACACAGACACTAGCGCACATGACAGCTGGCGCATCATTTTCGAGAAATTTCGAAATAGGTACCTAGTATCACTACCTATTATAATTTGTTAAAATCGTTTAGGTAAATACCCAAGTCTCTCTTTATAACCCAGATCAGCAATGGCCAACCTCTATTTTCGATCTGATTACCTATTATTTTGATTTTAAAATTGAATATGATCAATCGAATAATTTATATAAAACAATCTGACATTAAATTTCCAGTTAATCTTTTCAGATTTGACAGATATTCATTTTTAGTAAAATTGCATCTGTTGTAATTAACTGTATGTACAGGGTCTTCCCCGGGACTTTGATAACTTCTAATCGGATTTAAAGTGACTTAGAGTCATGATAGAGAAGTGAAAGTGATACCATTCCGAATAAAATCGGCTACAATTTATTTTTCATTTTTTACCCCCCCCTCAAATTTTACCTCTCCCCCCTCTAAAAAAAAAAAATTAAAAAAAATTGTAGCCGATTTCATTCGGAATGGTATCATTCTCACTTCTCTATCATGACTCTCAGTCACTTTAAATCCGATTAGAAGTTATCAAAGTCTCGGGGAAGACCCTGTACATTAAAATACTGATTTTTATCCGGAAAAATATTACGTAAATCACAATATTCCATATTCTTGAAATTTCAAACCTATTTTACGCGCTGTAAATTCTCAATGTTCTTTTCATTTCTATTCAGCATTTACAAAATTCATAGTGAATATATGCTTAAGAAACACATATAATTTCGGCTCTAAATCTCCTCAAAACACGTATTATTGTGCACCTCTATTTGACACGCATGCGCACGTCAGCTGTCAAAATCGTATCTGTCACAACTTTGCGCAGAGATTCCTTGCATAGGTCATCGATCGCCACTTCACCATGAAATTTCCGTGACGATTTATAATCAAGTATATCACCATACCCATCTTCAGCCCAATAAAGAAGACATATCCCCATTATTTATGTGTTTCCGTTCAATTTCCAGGTGAAATCGGCCGTGGCGTCATGGAGGTTTTTCGCTCTGATGACTTCTACGTTTTCGTGCAAGACGCCGCCAGTTTATGGTGGAATAGAACGAGCGGCGAATTTTCTTGCAAATCAGGTATATTTACATAACACTTTCATTCCATATCAATTATTGACAGTGGAGTTAATTAGATTTTAATTTAGCATGGGATCTATCGAGCTTGGAAGACATAGAATGCTTGGGTGTAACATCTGCAATAATCGGAAAAATCGAACACGAAGCCGTATACGAGCCCAAGCTGATGATAGTCAAAGATTGCACGCCCGTCGGAAATCTCTATGACGATCATATCATTTATAAAATAAAATCAATTTGTTTGTTGCCTATGGGTACTGAAGAAGCTGAATTCAATCTGACTCCTTGCAAGAAACATTCTACGGGATCGGCTGCCAAAACACAAATCTCTGATGCCACAAAAGTCAATAAAAAAGACAATAGTAAAGGTTTATTTGAAAATTCTATGTTTGTCAACAAAACATGGGGAGCTGTGAAAAGTGCTGGAAATACTATTAAAAATACTACTCAACAAGCCGCTGCTATTGCGACTTCACAAGTTGTTCAATTTTCTTGTATGTAAACATTGTAAAATATTACACGTTATATTAATAAATTTTTTTCACAGGTAAAACAATCTGTAACGAAACGTCGAGATTCAAAAGAACGTGATCGTTTAGAGAAGAGAATCACTGAAGAATTGCATAAAATATTCGATGATACGGATAGTTTTTATTTTTGCAAAACAGCCGATATCACTAATTCACTCCAAAGATTAGAAAAAGTAGATGTATTGATGCCTGGAAGTCGTTGGAAACATGCAGATGATAGGTTCTTTTGGAATAAATATATGCTGAAAGATATTTTGAGTTTAGGTGTACGTATTTATAGGATTTAATTTTTTTTTTTGGATTTTCTAGTTCAAATTAATAACATGCATTTTATTTAAGGAACCTGATTGCGAGCCCTGGATAATTCCAGTAATTCAGGGCCATGTACAAGTGAGACAATGCGAAGTAGATGCTGGAGAATGTTCTCGTCACTTAAATACCGAATCTCTTCACGGTTCTACAACTCAACACAGAGAAATATTCACATTGAGTTTAATATCCAGACGTTCTCGATTTAGAGCTGGCACAAGGTAACATGTCTTTCTTTTTTAATAAAATTGTTTAATTATTTATCAACAAATAATACGATTTTTGGTTTTTGTTATAGATATAAAAGGCGTGGTGTTGATGAAAATGGTCATGTTGCAAATTATGTGGAAACTGAACAGTCTCTAGTGCATAGATCGCACCGAGTATCATTTTTACAGGTTCGCGGTTCTGCTCCTTTGTATTGGAGTCAACCTGGACTCAAATATCGTCCTCCTCCTCGTTTAGATAAGGGTAAGAATAGCAAATTACAATATTCAAATTATTAATTTATTTAATAATTTAATTTAATTGCTTGATTTTTTTTATGTAGGAGAACTCGAAACTCAAATTGCATTTGAAAAACACTTTGATAGTGAACTTGGCATTTACGGACCTATTTGTATAGTAAACCTTGTCGAGCAGGCTGGTCGAGAGAAAGTTATATGGGATGCTTACAGCCATCATATCTTTACTTATAATTGCCCTGATTTAATTTATACTACATTTGACTTTCACGAATACTGGTATGTTTAGTTCGGAATTTTTTTTTAAATTTGTTATCGGAAATATTTCAATTTTAAAATTTTCAGCCGAGGAATGCATTTCGAAAACGTTTCCATACTGACTAACGCACTCATGGATATAATCACTGAAATGGGTTATTGTTGGAGAGATCCGCAAGGATATATTTGTCGACAAAACGGAGTTTTTAGAGTGAATTGTATAGATTGTCTCGACCGTACTAATGTTGTCCAAGTGTGTGTCTGTTAAATTTTTTTTATTTTAATGAGAACCGTATTATATTCTTTGATTTATTTTAGACTGCAATTGCTAAAGCAGTACTTGAATTGCAAGTAACAAGATTGGGTTTATCTGGACCTGATTGGCCTCTGCCTGTAGGTTTACGTTCTACTTTACACGAATTGTGGGCAGATAATGGAGATATTATCAGCCGACAATATGCAGGAACCAATGCTTTAAAGGTGAGACATATTTGATCATATTGCAATATTTTTGTTATAAAATATAACATGTTTGAATTGTATTATTTTAGGGCGATTACACAAGAACGGGGGAAAGAAAATTTACAGGTATAATGAAAGATGGAATGAATTCTGCTAATCGGTTAGTAAACAAAATATCGTATATATTTTCTTAGATCACTTTATTTATGTATCTCAGTCAAATCTTTTAAGAGTTGGAATACATTTACTATTTTCATATATGTACATTTTCAACTCATCATGATAAATTTTTACTATTGTGTCCATATGAAATCTGCAATCACAAACCAGTCACGTTCTCATTCTATATTCAGATATTATATTCAACATTTCGTGGACACATTCCGTCAATGTTGTTTAGACCTTTTGCTAGGAAATCAAATAAACGAACACGAGCTAGATCAAGAGTTGGAGTTTCTGACGACGATAAAAACCATCGGTAACATAGCTTGCAATGCTATTGTGCCGGCCGATATGCCTGTATCGAAAGTTGTCCCAGTTTACTTTAATCAAGTCGCTCGAGATGAAATTTTCTTATTAGACATCACATATAGCCTTTCCAGGTCAGTTTCTTTGGGACACTGGCTTTGATATGCTATAATAACACACTTTTTGTTTAACACACGTTGCCAAAATTGAATTTGTGTATGCGTAACTTTTAATCATGTTTTCTTATTAATACAACTTTTCGATAGTGTATTTGTAACATTTTAACTATTAATTAGCTTTTGGTGTGTTGTGATTATTAAATCGTATTAATATTTTTTCGATTTGCTAATCGAACGAATTAAAAATTTGATTTTTGTTTCAGCTATTACCTGTCTCGTTTCAAAGATGCGTTCCGACAAGCTACTATCGATTTGATGTTAGGCGAAGCCGAAGTCGGTGAGTTGATGTTGCAAAACGAAGGTGGAGAAAGTGAAGATGAAAAACAGGCAACGGCCGATCATGTCAAACAGCTTATAGAAGATTGCAAAAAATTACTTATCAGCGAACCACAAAATGTGGTCGGAGCTTGGGGATTAATTGATGCTGATCCTGGGTAAAATAAGATCGAAACAATTTCTTTTGATAATACGTGAGTGTTGTGATCTTATAAATTTTATATTTCACAGAACTGGTGATCCTTTAGAAACTGAAATGGATAGTATTTTGATTTTGACTCGCGATCATTATTTAGTAGCAGATTATGACGATCAATCCGATCGTGTTACTAAATTTCAGCAGATGGCTTTGTGTGATATTTCACTGATTGAATTCGGAATTCCTGAAACACCATCGCAGGTTTTTTTATTAAAATCCCTTGCTTATTTATTACAAAAATATGTATGTATTTTATTATTAAGGTGAATATATTATTTTTTCAGATATCATTGACTAATTTGAAATCTAATTTGACTTTGGGTTCACGAAAACCAACCGAAAACGCACCCTGTATCCGAATTAATTATAAAATAGATGGAAACGACGGCTATTTTCACATGTTTCGCTCTACCAATCTTCGCTTTTTCAATAATATGGCTATTTATATTAAAACTACTGAAGAAATGCATGGTATGTTTGAATATATATTTTTTATTTAAATTATATACTCTAATTTATTTATGTTGTTTAGAATCTCTACGGTCAATATGTGAATGTTTTATGATTACTATCGATGTTGCCAATTTGCCGAAAATCCCTTTCAAACAAGGTGGAAAAATCGATAGAAGGAAATCTAAGGTAGTTTGAAAGTGTTTTTTGGATATTTGGTTTGTTTCAATAATTATTTTCAATTATAACGTTTGATAAATAGGTTCGACCCAACACTAATGGAGGCGGTGGTCGTAAAACACTTTATTTGGAATTATCTGGATTACCTGGTATAACGAGAAATTTAAGTGAAACTCAGTTGGCTATAAAATCAGTTGGTAAGAACGATTGAATAATTCACTTTTCAAAATAAAAATCGAATTTACAATTACATTATGTATATTTTCAGGCACTAAAGCTTTGACTAATATGTCAGAACAATTTTCGAAATTGAATAAACTTGGACACACTTTTAATACTCGTGCAAAGAATGAAATAGCTAAACCATTCAAATTAGAATCTCTCGGAAACAGTGCAAAGACTACATTTACAATGGGAAAATCTTCCATAAGGAAAGCTGTGAGGAGACATACTCGAGGTGGACATTCAGATTGCACTAGTTCCGACAACTCTTCAGATGATGAAGGAAAAACAAATATTTTCGAGCCTACTTTGGACAATTTTGAACATTGTCAAAGATATGTCGGTGATAATCCTTTGCTCAAATCAACCACGGATGGGAAAGATAACGCTTCGGCAACTTCCAATGCACCAGTGGACTCAAACTCAGAAGCATATTTGATAGAAAACCCTTTATACTCTTCCAAAATCGATAGTCAAACTTCCGGAAACGATACTTTCGCTTCAGAGTTTTTGGCCGATATCGAAAGCAATCCGTTATTAGATGATAAAACTACAAAGTCAATTAATGAAGGAAACACTTCTAAATTAGATGATAATTTAATTTCCCTTGATAGCTCTAAAGATGATGCGTTCATTAGTAACAATGTTTATAATCAAACATCCCAAGGTGTCAAATTAAATCCTTTCAACGTAGACAGTGACAATATAGACGGATCTCGTGTTCCGCAAACAATGGGTTCAGAATATTTTCCCGAAAATACAAGAAGCGCTACACCCGAGATCACGATAAACTTTGAAGAATCTTCGTCAGATATCAAAGGCAAAGTTCACCCGCCTTCTTCATTAAAATTAACCCAAAAATTGTCTCACAGTTCTGGAGAAGTTGATATAAATACGGAAACTGGTACAGTAGCGACTGGCAGTGGATCATTTGAAATGGATCAATTGAAGGAAGTCAATCAACCGCCACGTTCTAGTTCTCAGCACGAGTTAAATCTTAGCATCAGTCAATCGCAGAGTGAGAGTGCATTGAAACAGTTGAAGAACATCACTAGTCCAGTTGCGAGCGTTACCAAAGATCTAGTTTTATCTCCGTTTTCGAAATTCGCCAAAGGCATGCAAAATCTCGGAGCGAATTTGGATCCTAGGAAGATCAAGGTAAATTTGAAAGTTGTGTGTATAAAAAATATATGTTTTGAAATTAATATATTTGAAACTGTTTTAGGGTGGTGGTCCTGTGGTGAAACAAATAACTGAACAACAATATGAAGAACACAGAAAACTGCAAGAAAAATGGAAAAAATGTAATACGCGACTCATTGCTTTGTAATTTTTTTAAATTTTTTTGATGCTTATGTAATTTTTTTTACAAACCGAATATAAACATAGATCACATAAATCCTCAAGGGTCCAAAAAATGATTTTGACTTATAAAATTGTATGTTATGCTGGCATAACTTGTGTATTCCCTTTTTTTATTTTCATTAATATTTCTGAAATTACTGAACTATTTTTTGGCTTTAACTGTGATATAATAGGTTACCAATACTGTGTATTAGAATATAAAATCCATTAATTCTGTTTTTCGTACATTTAAACCCAAAATTTTCAACTTTGTTGAAATAAAATATTTTATCCTTGCTTATGTCAAATTTATTGTTTTATTAGAATCAAATTACTTATGTTAAATATAATCAAATTATTAAATTTTAATTAATTTATGATAACTATTTTTTTCAGACTATTGTTGAAATTTATTTTATATACTATTTACCGAAATATCTATCATAATATATTTTTAAATTATTGTTCTAGTCACAAAAATATGTTGTTATATTTTCAAGGAAAAAAGACATATTGTTCGAATTGATAATAATGAGTGTGAACTTAAATTTTTTATTTTTTACTGAATATTCTTGTAATGTTTACACTACTTGTAATAAATTTAGGTTAGTGATGTTTTATTGTCTTGTACCGTGTTGTTGAATACGCTGTATTTGTCGCATAGACATGTGAAAAATTGTATCCATAGAATAGCTGTTGAATTTAGAATTAATTTCTTAGTCTTGTTTATTCGTATCGTTTTAGACATTTTCTTATAAAAACGGTCGAAACTGCTTTTAGTTTCTATAAAATCCCAGTGTTTTAGTAAACGTAGAACATTTTATTGCCGAAATAGATAATTTTGTTATCGGTATAGCAAAAGTCAACATTTTTAGGTACAATTCCCACCTTCGGTAGTCTGTGCAAAGTGTAAGGCTAAATTAGTCCACGCTAAATTATTTAGTTTTATATTTTGTACATTTTTATATCAAAAAATTTGGATGATAGTTAATAAAGGAAACCCCCTTTGAGAACGTAGTGCACAAGTGTTCTGTGTTTCATTAGATAATGTGGAATGTAGATGAGATTGTAATTAGCATTTATTTCGCTTATGATAAATGTATTATTGTAATAATATCAATGTAAACTCAAGCAATTTAGTATAGTGAAATATTATATTTGAATAACGTTCAGTATTAGAATACTTTTATATTTAGCAGGGAAACTACTGAAATATATTTACTCAATCCAAAATTTTATATAACTGATTTGTGTTTTATCCATTGATGTTGAATGATTTGATACTCGAGTACCAAAATTTATTATGTAGTTCATAAATGTTAGGCTTAAGATCGTATTTGTTTTATGTGTCATGTAATATACGAAATCAAACAACCTTTATCGAAGTATTATAAATCAATTTTTTTTATCTATTTTCTTTTAATATAATATGAAATATTTATTTATTTTTAAAACACATTTATCAAATTGGATTGTTGAACTAAAATACTGCTAAAGCTTTTGAATCGTTAAGGCTTGTCAGTATTAGTGATTTTTTCCCAATGACTTATAAATTATAGTGTTTGATTTTTCGTGTATATACTTGTTGCATGTACAAAATTTGTAATTATTCAAATATAGCACAATTGGTAGGCTTTTGCTTATTTATTATAGTAATAAAAAGCATTGAAAAAATCAATCAGGTTTTTATTATTCGATACATAATAATGAAAAAACGAATTCTTGTCATAATAAAAATATTATAATAAGTTTTCCGTATAAGAATCTCTGTTTAGAGAATTTTGGAATGGATTATTGCTATCTGGAAGATTGGTATTTATTCTTTTGAGAGGAATCCGAGATATAATTCGTCTCGTATTCTGAGACAAATTTTCGTGAGGCTAATCTTCCAGAGAGCAATATTCGTGAGGAATTTCGACGAGAGGAATCTTCCAGATAGCAATAATTTCAACATTAATAACCACCAAAACACAAACAAGCCATCGAAAGCGTCCATTAATATATTACGAAACAACGCATTATCATAATGCATTCGCAAAACAAGCCGCGCCACCTGTTAAAGTGCGCGCGCGAAATCCGCGGCCATAACAGCCCGCGGCACGTCCAACCCCGGCATCCATTCGATTTAAATAAAACGAGAGCACCGACAGCTTTTCTTCCCACTTTCTTTTGTTCGATGTTTATATTTGCGTCGCGAGATAATGTATATTTTACTGCGTTTAGGATTATACTGCTCTTTGTCTGCGGAGCGTTTTCGCGAATTCCCCCCGCCCCCCCACACTCCGGTCCCCAAGAGGGTAATTTCTTCAACTCCATGGGAATTTAAAAATGTGTCCAACCTCCATCCACCTCCGAAAGAGCTCAGGAGTTCTCCGTCTCGCTCTCAGCGAAAAAATAAAGCACAAACAGGGTGGCGGCGCTTAGACTGTGAGCTTTCCGCTCGAGTTAGGAAGTGAGGATTTAGGAGAGGTTCGGGTGCGGTCACATTATGATGTTGCGCCTCCACCCCTGAAATCTGATTGTATGCGAGCTTTCACGCTGGAAGAGGAGAGGTGGGCTAATACACATTTGATATTTTTCGGCTGCTAGATTTAGCCAGTGTGCACAGTGAAAGATGGCCCCCGATTTGATGGAATGGTATCTTCACTCCAGTTTTGCTTTCAGATATTTTAAGACAAAATAATCATCAATTAGTCAAATAGCAAAGAAGTTTTGAATAATATGATTTTGTTTCACTATAAGTTGTGGTTTAGTAAAAAAATAAATTTTAATTTACACTAGAAAATCACCGAATGAATAGAAAATAATATTTTATATACAAGCAGTTTTATATATTTAGAAAAATAAAATACGAATATAATCGAATCGTAACATTTTTTAATATAAAATGAACGAAAAAATTCCATGTGTGAAAAAATGGATTTTCCGGCATAGAGGGCCACGTTCACTCGCGTAAACTTTTCCCTACTTAAGAATTTAACAGGCTTTTTTTCTGGAAACAAAAACGTTGCTCGGGGCGTTGTTCCGCGCCGTGGAAAATTAGGAGAAAAGAAAGAAAAACCGTTCGTAATTTTTTCCACTTTATTGAACACGCCTTTTTTCACAAAGGCGGAACACGCACGCACATTATACTCAGCGATACGTTATAACCGAGCGGTAAATATTTAACGTTAATACATCGCATTAAAAGAACGATCGCGGTATCAAGATCGTGGTATCAATCGCGCTCATTTGGTACATAACCTCAACTTCCTCATAGCTTCGGTTCGCACATAACCTCAATTTGTTTTTTGTGCTATCTTCCGTCCCCAGGTTAAGTCCGAGACGCGAAACAAAACTGAAAAAGTCCTCGTGGAAGTAAAATGGTGGAAAATAAGCCTCGGGAGCGTCGGGCTTAATCGCAAAAATTCAACACGCTTTTTGAAGCACAACGACTTTTTTTTGTCACACTTAGGAGTTTTCCTATCCTCAGTCTCATTTTTCCACTTTTCCCTTTTACGACCGCCTCCACGGTGCACGTCTATACTTTTTTATAATGCAGGAGCTTAGAACATTTTCCGAAATGGAAAATTCCGAAAATATTTTGTTATATAATTTTAACAGATTATTAAACCCTGTTAAATTCATTTTAAGCAAAAATCATGAATGTGTTTACATCATATCTAAAAAACGTTATACAGATGAAAATTCAATTCGATAAACATATTTTTTAATTAAAAAAAACTCATTTGAAGTATCTGCAACTAAGAATCAATAATTTTATATTACTTTTAAATATAACATTAATTCGTTCATAGAAAGAACAAGTATCTTTAGCTTTCCTTTAATTCGTATAAATCTTTCGTTTCTTACTAAAGAAAGAACAAATAGTAAATAGAACATAGTTTTTGAGCGCTATGGCTGCTATAGGCATATTGACAAGTATCGAAAATTGTAGGGCACTTTTACACATAGTGACAATCATTAATAACAAAATATAACGAAGAATATAAAAGAGTATAAAAATATAAGAAGAATATAAAACGAAGCTCTCTTCATACCAATTTGGATATAAATAAACATGAAACACTTTTAAAAGCCCCACTTCAAAAATTTTAAAATTTCTAAGCAACCTATTCAATTATCCATAGATTCATTGATTAAAAAAACACATTCTAATCCAGAAAATAAACTAAAAATTTACAAAGACGAAAATGTTGCCGACCGGCCATCTTTGACCCTTCCCCCCATCGAACGTCGCACCGTTGTTTTTCGCCATTTTTTTTTTGCTTCTTCATCTCAGTCGCTGCTTTTTTTCAGCTCTCTACAAAACCGTGTTTCATTTAAGAAGCGCGTCTCATTTTTAATAAGTTGCTAAAACTTTGCAAATCCTCCGACACGATACGTACATTTGAAGCGGGCGCTTTACGAAACGCCACAAGTCGCAACACACACAATTTATAACATAAATATATATTTTGTGAATATATTATTTAATATATCGATATATTATTTATTATATCGATATATTGTTTGTTATATTGATATATTCTAAAGAAATATCGGCCTTTTTACGGGTCGTTGGTTGTTCGAAGTCGTAATGGGGGCGATTCGCGCGCGTTTCGACTTTTAAGTAATCGCCGATTAAATTTAATGGATTTACGTTGAATTTAATTGGCAATTAAATAATAATAAACAGATTGTAACGCGTAGGCGCCTCCTTTGAATATTCAACGACTTTTGTCGCGCAACTTTTAATTGAAGTGTTTGACTTTGTTTCTTCTCGGCGCTTCGCGATTGTGCGATATCGCACTTTTTAAAATTTTACATGTGAAAAATAAGTAATGAGAATATTTGATTTTGAAAATGAGAAGATATTAATCGCATTTAAAGTAATCCCTATTATTAATAATAATAATTTTGGTAATTTTATCGGTTTTTAAATTGGTTCTGGAATCAATATATGTACATATGTACATATGTATATTACTGTAACAACTTTGATTGTGAAAATCATCTGTAAAAACTAAATCTTTAGAATTACATGTAAGTGGTTACTTTTATTTTAATAAAGCTATCCTTGCAAATTTATATTTATATTTCCGAATGTTGGGTTACATTCACGCGAATTTATTCGTCAAACAACGAAAGGTTGGGTTACGCTTGGTGAGAAATTCGCAAAGATATTTCCGAATGTTGGGTTAGTTTCACGCGAAATTATTCATCAAACAACGATAGGTTGGGTTAGGCTTGGTGAGAAATTCGCGAAAATATTTCCGAAAGTTGGGTTAGCTTCACGCGAATTTATTCATCAAACGACGATAGGTTGGATTAGGTTTGGTGAAAAATTAGCGAAAATATTTCGGAAAGTTAGGTTACATTAATGGGTTGAGCTTTTTTAAAGGAAAAATTTTTTTGGGGTTCGAAGACGTTCGAATAGTGACGAATAATTTTTCATTTGAAAATTATGAAATAAAAAAAGTATTTTTGACCAGCTTCCCCATGGAAAAAAAAAATTTTCTAGCTCCCCCTTGGAAAAAAAGGGGCGCCAAATTTTATATTTGCCAAGGGCGCCAAAAAAATTGCAACGGCTCTGGTAATACTATACAAAATTAGTATATAAAGATAGCTTTTTTATGATGAGAATATCCACTTATATCTAATTTTTAAAATTCGGTATTTACAGACAAATTCCGCGATCAAACTTGTCACACCGGAATTCCATACTATGCGTAACCGTTTTAACAATCAAATCATTCATCATTTAAAAAAAGCATAACACCTTAATCGAAAAACAAACATAACAATGCAAAATAAAAACTATACAATTATCACTCGTTTCGATCACGATTTCTCAAAGTGCGCTCTTCAACGAAGCGAAAGGCCAATTCGAGATAAGGCAAGATTAGATTGTCCTTTTGGGTTTTTTGTTCGGAATGTGCGTGTTCGGTCCTCGGAGGGCGATAAACAATAGTAACGCTTAGAGGCAATTTGCTTCCCGGATAAAAGGGAGAGATCCGGCAGAGCAGAGTATAGATAAAAGATCGAGAGCGGACGCGCAGATCTATTAAACCGGGAAGAGGTTAGAGTAATCGCGGCTATTACACGGAAGGTTGTAATAAAACGAGGAAAAAAGCAGCAAAGGAGGAAATCCCTGAGGAAGAATCCTACCGAGACTTCGCTCGGAATTAGTTTCAGCTGTGTACTTTTTTTTCAGGCATTGCCTTTTTATTACGGGGACGGTTTTGGCTAATGACGCATTAAGTGAATTTGTTGTGGGAGGTGCGTGTGGGAGTTTTGTGATTTTTTTAATCATCATCATATGATATCTGTGAAAGATATTTTTTTGGCGAAATTGGTATGAAAGTGTTGATGAATTTATAAAATGTTCAATATTTTTTTAATCATCATATGCAGTTTAGTGATAATATGTAATCCCACGATAGCGCGGGATCGGTTTATAACGATTAAATTGTAGGACATGAATTTCTCATATTTGAAAAGTGTTTTTTCGTATGTAGGTACCAAAGTAAAATTTTCTTTTGAGACAATTATTTGTAAAATAGAATCGAATCAATGGTAAATGATTGATTATTGTATTAAATTATATAATATATCGATTAACCTCGAAGTATAATATTATGTTCAAGCCCTAAAAAGCCTAAAATTTAGATTTTTTGATTTCATTATTTTTGCAAATAAGTAACACAAAAAATACTAAAACTGCATTTTGATTTTAAAATCGATTTTACTGACAACACAAATAATCATTTGATAATTAAAAATTAGGCAAAACAAGACAATTGACAGTAGGTACATATTAAAATTTAAAATGTTTAGTTCTGTATTCAAGTTTGTCATCTTGTATACATTTTACCACAGTCATCGTTGGTTTGGTCCAATTTTGGTCGACAAATTCTCGTTCCTCAATCTTGCGAGAAAACACGGATCGTCTAGCCAACCGTTTGCTACAAACGCTGATGCTCACCCTCAGACGTCCCCTGAAATATTCATGATATATTGAGGACGAAGCCACTCCCCCAACTTTTCCAGGGTTGATACTAAAAAAAAAATATTAAAAAAAACACATAAAACGATACATTAATTCAAATAACTAATCCTAAATCTAATCTAATGAAACCTAACTTCAGACAATTTTTATAAAATAAATCAATATATCAAAAGAAACCATTTTAGCACATCCCTAAACATGGAATTTAGGGAGAAGCGGGAGCAGCACCACGAGGAGGAGCAATGGTGGTGTCGGAAGTCGACCGGAAAATGAAACTTTTGCGGTGACAAAAGAAAGCTCCATCATTTCCGGCCTGATAAACACCATTAGTGGAGCTTTATTGGCCCGCTCGCCCGGGAGACACTTTATCTCGACACGGTTGCTTTAGGACCGCTCGCTTGTACGGCCATAACACACACGTATAAAACCGGGTCGTGTGCTAGGAAAAAGGCGGGAATATGTCGCCGATTTTCATGAGTTCCTTAGGACGCTTATTATCGGGAAACAATGTCGGAGTTTTCGAATTGGGGTTGGGTTAGGTTAGGGTGTTCGTTATGGAATGATTTTTGTGTTATGTTTTGATTTTGAATTTATTATAGAATATTATTAGATTGGAATTATCAGTGGGAAATGAGGAAAAACCGCATGTATTAAATTGTGAACAAAATGGCGTCACGATTGTATCAAAATGGAGGTGACGCCAAATTTGTCGACGCTCATAATAAAATTACGTTATTATTACATAACCCAACCTAACCCAATCGCAGGGAAACACAGTTGCGTCCAAAACTTTACGAAAGTCTCATCGAATTTTCCAATTATCCAATTATCCCGAACTCCATACAATCTGAACCGTTCTAATTGTTGCGGTCGCGGCTATTGTTCTCGCACACACAAAGACACGGACACTTTAAGACAGAAGCTTTCAATTTATTTCCAAAATAAACATATTCTTTTTAAATATAATGAAAACATGTTTAAAAAAAACATCCATATATAAAAAAGGGAAAAAATTGCGCGCATATCATACAAATATCAACGCCATCTATTAGCACAATACAACATAACTATTATTTTTATATTTGCGTATTTTTTGTGATCAAAAATACAAATAAATAAAATTTTCATCAAATATACATATATAAGAAGTTGACCGCCCATGTTTCGAGAGATAAGAAGACAGAAGAGGGGGGTTTTTGGGGACAGGGGGCGGAGGCTCTCGCCGCGGGACTCCGCACTAATGGCGGCATAAACGAAGGATGTAATTAAGAAAGGCAGTTAATTAAGTCGCGGTGTTCTCCCGTTTCCTTGCGCCCCCACACTCTTGTTTCGCGGGGCGCTACGCCCCCGAGTGGGGCCCCCGTGTCCCTCATTCCTGTTCGCTGATCGGTGAAGTTCAGGGTTTCGCAATTAGGCGGGATGACGTCGTCCGAATTCCGCGTGATAAATTCGAGACATTGTGATAATCGCGGTAAGGTTTCCGTTTGTGATGTTTATATAATTACTATATACATTGCAGTTCTAATCGAAGCAAATTTATACATTCACTAGATAGTGTGTACTTTTATTTAAGATTTTAGTTTTTTTTTTCAATTTTACTCACATTTATAGTTCGAAGTTTACATTCAATTAATTACGAATATTTTAATGTTTACATTTACTAGTTAATGTATACTTTTACTTAAAATTTTAATATTTTCTTTCAATTTTACTCGTATTTAATGTTCGAAATTCAATTATGAATATATTTACTTTTATAAGCCTAATCATGTATGAGATGACTAGTAAATGTATACTTTTATCAAATAAATACTTTTACTTCTTTAAATCAAATCATTTTTATATGAATTTATGATTAGAAAATAATTTTCACTTCACTTAGAAACGAAACATTGATTTACATCAACCGAACATTACATCTCTTGATAATTAACCGAAATTGAATCGAATGAAAACTTTTAATTTCAAATATAAAATCAGCGCGTTGTTTTCGCGCGTTTTCAGCAGTACCAACCCCTGTTCGAAACTCGCGATAACGGGCCGCACTAAGGGACGAGGTTTCGTCTAAAAACGGGGGGCTTATTCAGATAAACTTGTAAACAAAAGCCTGAGCAATAATTATTCCGCCAGAGATATTAAGTTAATGAGACTGAAAGTCATAAAGTGTTATTAATTTGCCGTAGGCAGGAAAACTCCCAAAACGAGGTGGGCGGGGGGAAGAGGAGACTTTATACAAATTGGGATGGATAAAACAAGGGCGAAGGATGAGGTAAATTTAATTTGTATATAAAATATACTATTTCGACTGATTTTTTTAAATTTTAGATATATTATATTTCTATTTAAATGATAAGTAAGTGTGAGAAGTATGCGATCCATAGATGCCCTAAAATGTATTGAAAAATCACTATTAATTATAATTAAAATTAAAAAAAAAAACAAACAATTTTTCTATCGAAAAAGTGTACTATGAAAAAAAACTAATAAAAATATATTATAATATAACGATCAAATATAATATTTTGAATATAAAGTGACTTTCGAAGCATTAAAGGGTTAATATTTCGTCACGATACGACGTTTCAGCTTCAGCAGTATTTACCAACCGTTTCGGCTTTCGCTTCTCGTTTTCAGGTTGGCAACACCGACGGGGAGGGAAAAATGTCAGTGGGTTCGAAAAGGGGGTTAAAACGCGAAGGAGTGAGGTTGTATAAAGAGAGTTCGTTTAACGACGAATTTTACGACAGATTTTCAGATTGTTAACACGTGACGTAGTACCGAATTACACGAGACTCGAATTGTATAACACATACATATATATAAATACTTTGTATCGTGTACTTTTGGCAATTGTTGCGTATCAAATCTCGCTAATTGATTCGATAATTAGCGTGCGAGTGTGAACTGTTCCACCCCTAAACCGTCATAGTTGGCCAGTTGCAACCCCATACATCACGTTGTCATTGTTTGGGGTTGTTATCGTGACAGATTGGGCTCGACGCAATAGTGATATACTTAATAATAATAATAATAAAATAAATGGGATTTCTATTTTTTTAAATTGTCGAAAATTTAACGATTTTTGCAATGTAATAAATCAGGAAAAGTTGTTGTATTTAAAAACGCATTTGTCTGCTGACAACACCTTGTCGTTTGTGGCGTCAACTCATTATGTCATCATTTTGCCATTTGCGAAATTGTGAAGGGTGATTTGTTACGTGTTACTTTATCGAACGAAAAAAGGTTTCAGAATATAGAAATGATTATTTTTTTTAAATCCTTGTGACCGTAAGATACTTTTTGATATCGTTGAAAGTTTATGTATGTAGTTATTTTGATGATGATGTCATTTCTGGGAAAAATCGTGGAACGATTTTTGTAGAACAAAAACTAAAAAAAAATTCTTAAACTAAAATGTAATAATTGCAAAATCATTTTCAAAGTATTGATTATCAATTAAAATTATCCACTTAATTTATCTTATTCAGTATTTTGTGATTTTTGGCTATTTTGCGATAAAAATAAAATATTTTTTAAGAACAACCTAATATGCCAAAGAATTCAAAGTGTCCTAAAAAAATCACTCCCAGACTTTTTTATAAACGATGATATCGTCAAAATTAGTGGATAAATTTGTAAAGATAGCTTTTTTAAAATTACACTTAAAGAGATAAGTGTAAGTTTAAGTGTAGTTTAAAAAATCAGTTTCTATTAATAAATTCCACGATCAAAGTTGTCACACCATGTATAATATATTGCAATGACGAAATTAAATGTTTCAATTATAAAACTCTTACATAATAACTGCGACAACAATACGAAATCAAAAGCACAACCCACCCTTATTATTATACCATATCTTTTAGAACACACACGCAAATTCTCTATTTACTTTCGAGCGGCAAATTAAAAAATAATAAGAACGCACGTCCATGACGATAATGCATCCCCAAAAGCCAAAAGGGGATAAACCAAATATCCCTCACATCCCAATTAATAATAAATAAAAACAAATACATTTTTTCATACTTTTCAACTTTTCGTACAATTCAAACAAAACGCCTATTCAAAAAAACATTCGAAACGAACCAAACAACGTGATCGAAACATCGTTATCCGCGGACAGTTAACACTAGCCGAGTTAGTTAGTTAGTCGCTTATTTAACAGTCAGTTCGGAGCCGAGCCGAAATCCCGGGATTTGTCCCGGGAATATGTGCATTGTGCGTCGATCCCCTCGGTAAACAGATACACGTGTCGGTTTGCAACACGCTTCGCCGATCCAGAAATGATTGTGATCTGTGATCGAGTGGTTTTTTATTAATTCGAATTAAATACGAAATGTCTTCGTAATGAGTTATGGTGTTTTATATATAATCGATTTGGAGGGGGGTAAATATTTGGCGAGTGTGTGAGTGCGCTCGATAACGATAATCTTCCATTAAAATTGAGCCGTCGCAAATTGACAAATTCTTCAATTAACTGCGTTTCCCCATACAATGGGTAAACAGTTACTAAACTCTCGGGTAACTCAGCCAAACGTTCAGTTAATTCCCTTTCAAGTTAACAATAGGGAAATGATACCTACGGGAGGGATCGCTTCGAGACTCTCAACATTTCTAATCGCGCTAACATTTTGCAAATCCCCAATTATATATAGTAGTACTAAAAGTCAACTTTAATATTATAACTGTACAACTGTACAGAAACTATACAAGCAACTGCTTGTAATGTATCATTGAATGAAGACTTTTTTTATTACCTTTACTAAAATTTATGGAATTAACTCTCATTGAATTGTTTTTTTTTTCTTCATTTAATTTATATTGTATTTGTTTTTAAAAAAATATAAATTTAGTAGGAGTAAAAAGGTCGGAAAAGGTTAATATTATAATTTAACTATATCAAATTAATCAATTTTCATAAATTATTAAGGTTAAGCCATACGTAATAAGATTAGTATATATAAAAAAAATCATGCACAGTTACTTTGATTATGAAATTATTTGTCAAAGTATAGTTTTAGTATTCATCTTCTTGAAAATAACCTCCTTAGTAGGGTAAAGTACCATAATAAGTAAAAAAATGTTCATACTCATACGTTATTGTATGTTCAAGCTCACACTCACTATGGAGCCTCATCCTTCCTCAAAGAAAAACATTCAAACTTTATAGATAGTATTTGAATCTATTTTTTTTTCAACCTTTTTGCAATGGATGTTACATAAACGATTAAAATAAAGATCGACATGTATTTCAAAGGCTTCGATCAAAACCTGACAATCCAAAACCACATTTTGAGAATTATACTCCAACTCACGCTCACCATGGGACTTCACCCTTAAAATAAAATACTCAAAGTTCAGACTGTGTTTAAAACCGTTTTTGCAATGGAAGTTATACAAACGATTAAAATAAAGATCGATATGTATTTCAAAGGCTTCGATCAAAACCTGACAATCCAAAACCAAATTTTAAGAACCTATGTATATTCCACTCACGCTCATCATGGGGCCTCACCCTTAAAATAAAATATTCAAACTTTAGACACTATTTGAACCCATTTTTCGCGATGGACGTTACACAAACGACAAAAACAAAGATCGACATGAATTTCAAAGGCTTCGGTCAAAACCCGACAATCCAAAACCACATTTTGAGAATCTATATTCTAACTCACGCTCATCATGGGGCCTCACCCTTAAAATAAAACACCCAAACTTTAGATTGTATTTGAATCACTTTTTCGCAATGGACGTTACAAAAACAAAGATCGACACAAATATCAAAGGCTTCGACCAGAACCCGTCACATTTTGAGAACCTCCGCTCAGACCGCTGAATATCGCAGCGGCGTAAGAGTGTCTAGTGTAGCATGGAAGTTAGTGTTTGCTGTGAGACGAGACGAGAACGCCACTCTCCCCAGGGACGAAAAGAGACGGCCAACTACCCACGGAGGCTGTGGTACGAAAGGGTGGCACGTGGAAAACGTGGGAGGAAAGACAGGGACGGAAGATGGGAGAAAGTCCTGGTGGGGCTGAAGGATACGGAAACCGGGAGGCGGAGCCGCCACAACAAATTGCCTTATTTATTATTCGGTAACTCGGCACATGTGTGTGATGGTGTGGGTGTGTGTAGAGTGTTGTGTTTGTTTGTGTGGGGGTGGTTTTATGGGTGTTTTATGTGTTTAAGTGCGGGTTATGTGATAAGTGCGATTCGCGTTATGGTAGTGCTGGATGATGTAGTTCGATGTGTTGAGTTTTATTTTGTTTGCGATGGATGGTTTTTTTATATTTCGGGTGAGACGTGTTTAAAATGTGGTTAAGTTGTCGTGAGTTTTTGATTTTATTATATGTGTTACAGTCAGAGCGTGAATCGTCGTTAATACATGTATTATCTAGAGATTGTGTACGCGCGCTTCGAGTTTTAGAGAAAGCGCACGATGCGAGATTCTGCATATACTATCTCTAGAGATAGCACATATTAACGAGAGAATGCATCGAATTGCTGACATCGATTAGATAAACCGTATAATGAGTGATTTGACATATGAGTTAATTTTGTTATTGACAGTTGGCAACACATAAGACGCCTACGTCTATAAGACGTTCGGTATTTTATAATATAGCTGTCATCTGTACGATGAAATACTTATTATGTTAATATTATTGTTATTTTTAGTATTTATTATGCTCAATTCTCTGTATCTAAATATCATAACAATAAAATAACTTTTTTTTTATTTCGTTACATATTGTGAAAGTAACATAAACTCTCATTCTACGTTTTCTTTCTGACAACGTTTTTTCATCGATCCCTGTAATAATAGGATTTCGCTACATGTTCAATTTTCACATTATAAATTAGAACCCGTCTTCATCATTTTAAATTCCCAATATGAATATGATACATTTTCGTACGCCAAAAGACTTACAGGCTAGGCCACTCTATATTATAAAGTTTGTACTGTAAAACTCATAAAATTTCCATTAAAACCATATATGTATTTAATTCAACAAAAAACTCGACAACATCCCAACGAGTTAAAATACAAAAAAATACAAGAAATAGTTCTCAAAAATGAAAACAAACAATTCCATTTACAACAAACAAATCAAAAACGTTAACAAGCCCGCATTCGCAACCTAAACATTTCCCATAAAACCTCAATTTCCCGTCCAAACACAGCGAATATACACTCGCCAGGTCGATTTATACATCGATCTGCCTTGGGGCGTTATTACGTTAAAATGTTTGGCTATCTGAAGAACAAGCGCGATTCCCATTTCCATTAGCGGGCGTGTTTGAACAGCGCTGGTTTGGTGGTCTTTAATTTCAGGTAAATGCCTTGTTTGACGTCGGAGCCCGTTGAGAGTGAGCTAAAACCTACATTATGCGGCTGTATATGGGCTAAAGGAGCTCTAGTCTGATCCGAGGGTTCTTAAACTGTGGGTTTCGGGAGATTGGGTTCGTGGTGGGTGGTAGTTTTAGGATGTGTGTGATGTTTTTGTGTTTTTTGGGGGTTTAGTGGGTTGATAATTGTATGATGAAGATTTGAAATTGAGTCGGAAGATTTTCGAAATATGATTTTGTAAGGTTGTGGATGATAAGTTTTCTAAAAGGTTGGAGAAATTCAATTTATAGAAATATGGAAAGTTTCATGTGAAAATTTTGATCGATGCATATATTATGTGTCGTTTGCGAAATTGCTTAGTTTATGAACGACACAAATTTTTTTTGCATCATTTGTGAATAATGGGATGGAACTTTGTTGATATTTTTTTTACTAAAATTTTGATTTCTCCTTTTTCAGTATCTTCGTTTCCATTCCTTTTAATGTCTTGAAAATGTCAATGATTAGGTTATATTTTTTTTTGTTTCAAGTTCTGGTTGTTATCTACAAAGTAAAATTTTCTTTATGTAGAAAAGAAGACAATAAAAAAATAGTTTAAATTTCGAATAATGTAGACATTTAGCTTTGAAAAACATTTACAAACCGCCATCCCGCTATATTCTTCGCACACGACGCAAAATCGTTTTGCACTGTAAGCTAACTAAGTAATTTTGTAAACGACGCATAGCACACGTATAAAATTTCTTATTTTTCTGAATACAACACGTTTATATCATTGTGTTTCAACTCAAAAAGATCTAATATAATTTAATACTCTTTAGATATGAACAATAAAGTTTTTTTTTAAGAAAACTGAAGTTACTAGAGAAAAATATTGATTACTTGAAGAGTATCGAAAAATTACAATTATAAAAGTTTAAAATGAAACCGATTCTGTCAAAAATTTTATGTATATTTTGAAAACGAAAAAATTGATTTCATCAAATGAAAATTTGGACTTCTTTATGCTAACGGCATCAAAATGAAAAAAAATAATACAGAAAACAATACCTATTAATTTTTTATATAAAAAAAACTATATCACAATAAGAAATAAAACCAGTTATTGCAATAAACATGATCTAATATAGCACTAGCACAATGCAACAAAATAAATAAATTGCGCAACAATTTCACAGTAATAATTCGACATGCACGACATAATAGAGGCGAGTATAATCGATTGCTTGCGCTCAACTGCATGTAAATGCTAATCTTCGGAACCGATTCGGACTGTGTACACATTAATTGGTTTAATGTTTCAGAACACCTGCTGAAACGCAGTTTGCATCGCCGAATTATATTCGGACTGTTAAATTATTGTGTTTACCAGTCGTAATTTGGCTAGGGGACAAAAAGTTGTGAAGACTCAATGTTAGATGTTTGATTCTTTTGTGTGAGTTTTAAATTTTGTGAATCTTGGATTTTGTTATAATATTTTTATATGTATGAAAGTTTGTTTGAGTCCCTTTGAAAATAATAAATTAAAAAAAAAATTGCGCATCCAGATCACTAACACTATAAAAAATAATATTCCTATATGGTATAGGCAAATATGAGCACTTAAAAATGCAAAATAAACGAGAAAAAACTACTATACAATAGTCAGGGACGGATCCAGCGGGTTGGCGGAATATATTTGCACATTTCTCACCCATCCTAACCCAATCTGTCGTTTATGTTGAATAAATTTGCGTGAACCTAACCCAAGTATCGGAAATATTTTTGCGAATTTCTTACCCAACCTAACCCAACTTGTCGTTGTCTGATGAATAAATTCGCATGAACCTAACCCAAGTATCGGAAATATTTTTGCAAATTTCTCACCCCACCTAACCCAACCTGTGGTTGTAGGATGAAAAAATTCGCTTAAACCTAACCCATGTAATGGAAATATTTTTGCGAATTTCCGACTTAACCTAACCCAACTGTCATTGCAAGATAAATAAATTCGCGTGAACCTAACCCAAGTATAGGAAATATTTTTGCTAATTTCTCAGCCAACCTAACCCAACCTGTCGTTTATTACGATTTTTCCAATAATCTTAAACACATAAAGGTTTTTTTTTATAATCAGCAAATAATTATTATTATAAAATATTCAAATGATTAATTTGAAACCAATCGGTTTTTTTATTTTTCATGGAGGCCCACGAATTATTTGGAAGTAAGAAAATTATTGGCATACTAAGCAAAAAGTTTTTGAACCACTCTTATACTCTTATAGATTTATAAAGATTTTGTATTTAACGAAAAAAATCTTTAAATTTTAACAAAAATAATTCTGAAAAATCACTCCCCCCTGTGAAAAATTCGTGGATTCGTCGCCGAATAGTTTAGTTTACAAAAATTTCACCAACACCTTCGAAACACCAATCTTCATCAAAAATTATATATTAAATGAACCAATTTTACAATTGTGGCTTCGATTTTATCGAAATCCAATCCGAAACACGCCAGCATCCGATTAATGACCGAATTCAATTAATCGTCTAGTAATTAATGAAGTGTCTTGTCCCAGAGTGACGAGCACCAGAAAACGGTTAGTCCTCCGTTTCGCCAATTGAATCCTTCAGGATTTCCTTTCAGAGGGTAAAGCGGGGCAAGACGAGGGTAAGGGCCGCCCCTTGGCCGACGGAGCCCTAATTCATTATATCGGGTAATCATATATGAATAGGCTTTTAATGGATATAAAATTGGCAGTGGTGAAGCTCGCAATTTTCTGGCGGAATTCGAACTTTATTTGGCCGTCGGTTAAGGGCGGTTTTGGGGCTTTGTTTGGGGTGAATTTTGGGCCCTTTTCGGTCCGAAGCGCTCTCCCCTATCTAAATTAAAATCTAAAGCCTTGTAAACAAGGCAAGTGCTCACTTTTTCGGGGATATGACCCCGTGGTGCTGTGTGTGTGTTTGGAAAAAATACTTGTGTGCATTTTATATGCGCGATACCGATTTGGCTATTGTTCTCAATCTGTACAGTATAAATGGGTTTTATTACATTTTTTTAGAATTAATTGGATTGGATGTTTGTTGTGTGAGTTTGGATAAATGTCTGGAAATATTTACGGTATATAAATTACAAGATTCTAGGATTTTTTTAATGTGAAAATGTAAAAATTTGTATAATAAAATGTACTAATTTTTCAGTTTACATAGTAGATAGATTTTATAAATCATACAAATTGAAAAATAGAGTAAAATAAAAACTATAGCGAAGAAAAATTTTATGACTCCACTAATATAAAATGAACTGAAATAATATTTTAAAATTTGTAATTACTTATTTAAATTACAGAAATTATGATTAAAATTATTTCATTGATAACACAGGTATGCAAAATTTATCTTTAAGAAAATTTTTTGTTTGAAAAGTATCTATATTAGGTAACTTTAGGGTACTGAATTCAAATATAGTATTTGATAAAAAATTCCTTTTTGAGATATCTTGTACACCAGATTTTCAAAAGAGAGTCCTATTTAATGCCTCATACTCGTATATCCGTCAATTTTATTTATTTATTTTTTATTAATTATTATTTTAAATTATTCATAAAACTACTATGTATATGTATAAAATAAAAATTATTTTATATACGTAAAGCTGCGTCGAAAATTTTTTTTATTTTTATACCTATTTTTCCAATCGGGAAGGTGTAATAATCCAACTTCCTACTTCTTCAAAAAAATTACATATTTGAAAAATTCTCTAATTTGATTGTAATTGAAAAAAATATTCATAAACAATGTTCTTTATTTAAAAAAAAAAACTTTCAATTACAAAACAAAATCAAAATACAACCCACAAAAACAATCAACAAACATCACCATTTGAAAACCTCCATCAAAGGAAGCGCCTTAGTATACCCATTTGAGAATCCCGGCATCGGCGACCCCATAATAATCGCATTTTTGACACATGTGCGACACACGGAATTAAAGCGGCCCCCCTCTCTCTCGTTAATAATTCAATAATGCATGTATAGGTGTATCAGAACTATCGGCGTGACCCTCGCGCATGCAGACGAAGCGCAATCGACCGAAACGCGCCAGTAATTGATTTTAACGACGCATTTTACGTCAATTAAAACGACACGCGTTTACGCACAACTATCTTATTATGCGTAATTCGGGTGTTGTATTTTGGGTTTTTTAATGTTGGGTGCAATGTATGTGACGTCCTTTATATTATATGATCATGAGTTTTTAGTGAAGAGAAAGTGGATGTTGAAAAAATCATTTATTTAGGTAAATGGGATGTGGTTGTATCTATTTATTGATCATGAATATTGTCGCTTATCTTCGGTGTGTTTGATTGGGTCAATTCGTCGTATGTGAATATGTAATTTTTTTCTGTGATTGGTCGTAATTTAGGTGTATTTTTTTAATTTTATAGTGAACGGTAAGTTCAGGTGAAATATAAAGAAAATAATAATGATCTTGAAAAGTTTCGCTTAACTAAAATAAAAAGCTTGAATGATCAATGAAAATATTTTAAAATTCATAAAATCTATAATAAATAATTTATTTTATAATTAGTGAGTTTCGATAACTTTTGTACGTTCCTATTATTTTACAATTAAATAAAGTTAAAATTGACGGCTTTTTTTAAATTTAAACTGAATAAAACTTTCTTGGAATTTATTTCATTGTAAAATTTTCTCGCTGTATTTCATAGAAATATTGAACAATATGTATATTGTTTTCAAATATAATATAATATATTAAACAATTTATTTATTGAATGAGTCTTGAATGAATACAAAATAACGTTTATTAAAATCATAATGTTTGTCATATCGAAAGATTTCTCAGTAAGTACAATATGTTTTTATTAATTTTAAAAGCATCTATAGACTTAAAAAGATTTCGATACCACGAATAAATTTCCTTTTCACTAATTTTCATAAATTGTCTTAAAGGTATGTCTCTATTGTACCCAACTTATACAAAAATGTATATTTTTAATTCGCTCATACTTTTAGTATCACCTTTAACTAATAAGAAACACTTACGCTTACATTCACTACAAAATTTAAGCCCAAAATCAAAATTTTGATATCAATATCAAAAAAATGATCAAAATACATTCATCCAAAAAAAAAAAAAAAATATATATATTTTTTCATTTACACGGTAATCTCTGAAACCTATCCCACGTGTAAAAAGAGGATCGGGGTATTTTTAATTTTCTCATACTTATATTATCACCTCTAACTCATAAGAAACACTTACGCTAGCATTCACTATACAATTTAAGCCCAATATCAAAATTTTTATATCAAAAACAAAAAAATTATCAAAATACATTCATCAAAAAAAAAAAAATACATTTTTTCATTTACACGTTAATCTCTGAAACGTATCCCCCGTGTAAAAAGAGGATCGGATGTATTTTTAATTCGCTCATACTTTCAGCATCACCTCTAACTCATAAGACACACTTACACTAACATTTACTATAAAATTTAAGCCCAAAATCAAAATTTTTATATCAAAAACAAAAAAAATTATCAAAATACATTCATCCAAAAAAAAAAAACCACAATTTCTCGATATTTATAAAACAGTGCGCAGTCTCCACTTAAAGGGGAGGTCACGCGTGGGTCGAAGGAGCCATACGAGGGGGGGTTGGGGGGGTAAACGGGAGCGGGTGCTGCGCCCCCTGGGGGCCCCGGTCGGCTGGGGCGCCGGCGTCAATGATGCGACAAATTGTTTTCGCTTTCCTTGCAGCCCCCGCCCCTGAGCCCGCCCCTGAAAGGTTCCATTGTGCCCCGGCCCCCCACGCAGGGGATAAAGCGACACAAAGGAATTACCATATTAATAGACGTCTCCCGCGTACGGGATCCAGGATTCTCCCGGGCCCGTGTTCCGAGTCCGCCTCTGCGCGGTTTGGTTGTATGAGGGTTTTTTGAGGGAAAATTCGGGTTTTTGTGATGGGTGGTTTATTAATTTGGATTTTTTTTGGAATGTTTGTGGTTGTGGTGTTGTGTTGGAAGGTGATTCGGTTTTGTTGTGCGTCGTTTGCGAAGTTGCTTAGTTTTGGTATGATGCGAAAAAGTTTTGCGCTTTATGCGATGAATGTATGGCGATGGTGCTTTGTTAATGTTTCACTAAAATTTGGATTTCTTCCTTTTTATTACCTTCATTTCCAGCCCCTTTTTTATCATTGTCTTGGAAGTATCAATGGTTAGTTTAGGTTGGGTTGTTTTTTTTAGTTTTAAGCTCTGATTGTTGTCTACAAAGCAAAAATTTCGTTAAATGGAAAAGAAGGAAATAAAAAAGAAAATCAAATTTCGATTAATTAAAGCTTTGGTTTTGAAAAACATCAACAAAGCGACATTTCACTATATTCTTCACATGCGACGTATAACTGTTTTTCCTCGTACGCAAATTAAGCAACTTCGCAAACGACGCGTAACACAATAATAAAGTAAATCATAAATCTAATAGTTAATCTCTTTATGTTAACGCTTATAGCAAAACTCGATACGATTTTAGCAAATTGTTAATGTTTATGGTTTTATTTTTCAATAACTTTTAAATTTAAAATTGAAAAACTATATTTTAACAATACATATAAAAATTAAAAATATCCAATTTGAACATTTTAAATTTAAAATCATATGAATAGATCGTACTAGAATTTTTGAACGTTCAAGAACGAATTTCATTTTAATCCATCAGTCTTTTCAAAAGAAAACTCGTCACTCCTTTTTAACATAAACCACCAAACAAAATATCCTTCAAAACTCAAAGATTCGTCAAAAAAAAAACTATCATTTAACAAAAATATTAATCGACAAAATCGTTATAGTTTTTTTGCGACATAAAGAGGCGTCGCATTTCGCGCCATCGATCAAAAGACAAACGCTCGAGACATAATGGGCGTCAAAAGGGGCCCGAATTTCTGTGGTCATTATTATTATGATCCGAAGGGAAAAACCTGCATGTACATATGAGGCGCATAGAACCAAAACCCATCAAATCAAATTAAAAAATTCGATCAATTCACATACAATTCGATCGAATCCATATTTTTTTTTTGATTGATTATGATGGATTTGAGAGAAATATTATGTTTTAAACGATGAAGGCTTTGGGAGTTTTGATTCTAAACGTCCGATATGTATAAAAAAGAGATTTATATCGTTCTTTTTGTACGCAATACGATTTTGCGGGGTGTTTGCATTATGTGTGGGTTGACTCCCATGGGATGGTCGGACACGACTTTCGTGACAGCCGCTAAAATAATTGCCAAAAACGGTCCCACATCGCCTGAGCAATTACTGTGAGACTTGTCGACAAATGTCCCGATGGATTCGCGTTATACGATTCGGATTTTTATCGCAGAAATGTGTCTTTCGCGATATTATGGAAGGCTTTCGTGGGACGGAAGAAATTATCGATTTGATGGAACGGTTCTTAGATCGATTGATAAAAATATGATTTTTTAATAAATTTTATTGAATTGTAGTTTAGTAATGAAGAGTGACTTAATAGTCGCGTCTTAATTAAACGGGTAAAGCACTCGGTATCGGACAAACAAACAAACAAACAAACTAACATGCAAACATACAAATATTCGTCCGACCGCAGTTGGGGGTGCGCATCTCAAACAAATCATACAATTCAAATAGACGCGAAAAGCTCCCACTTCCCGTTTTTCCTGGCAAAAGAAGGGGAACTCTGCATAGGTTGATAAAAAAGTTTTTGGATTTACCGATTTGACTTTTAGTACAGTCAAAATAGTGAACGTTTCTTGTATATGTTACAGGCAAAGCATCAAGCCCGTTAATACGTGCATTATTTCGCAAATTAATACGTTGTTTAAATTGCTCAGAGAAAATATACATGGGAGTATGAATGAACATGTTAACTAGAGAATGCGTGAATCATCTATATTGACGTAGATAACGCACTAATAAAATAAATTAATCGCAAGTAGGGAATATGGTAGGGTATATTTTATTTTAGGGAAATACGAGAAACCCAAAATATCCAATTTACGCAATTTTTTTTTGGTTTACGTATTAGAAATTGTGGCAGATAAGTGTCGCTGCGAGACTGAAAACGGTTGGTAACACATAGAGACCCACACACGCTTTGTATTATAGAATGCAGTTCTCATATGTTATCTCGATTCGATGCATTCTCTCGTTAATCTATGCTATCTCTAGAGATAGCGTATGCGGAATCTCATATCGTATGCTTTCTCTAAAACATGAAGCGCGCGTGTATAATCTCTAGATAATGTATGTATTAACGACGATGAACGCTCTGACTGTAACATATACAAGTCTTTTCACTATTTAGAACTCAGATATTTTTCTTATTTATTTAATGTCCAATAGTGTCCAAATGGGCCTATTATAATAGCATCCAATTACTAAATATAATCCAATGGTTTCAAACCATAATAATATCCATTAACTGATCATGTCATTTGTCGCTTAATTTCGGCAACAGATTTGTATAACGAGATAGATGTAATACATAAGACTAGTTCCTGGAACTTTTTGGCCGACTGTAGTATTATAGGAAGTTGTGCGATTTCTCGTTCACTCTGTAGTACCCGGGGTGAGCTTACTGTGAGGTCTTTACAACATGCCCGTAAATCCCCAGAGATTTGTTAGACGAGGCACCCCTAGGCCGCGTTACAGAAACCGTTCGCGAACTGCGACTTCACTGTACATAGCAAAACCTATATATTCATTACGAGCAGTTTGATTTTATGGCATGTTATTATTGGGGAGATAGTTAAAATTAAATGAAATTTATCACTATTAAGACAATCTAAATTTTTTTTAGATTCTCTAGATGTAAATGTATAATAATAGAGATTCCGGTTTTGATGTCCGTAATAACTTTCATAGTTTTGCTATTGTTATGATAATGTTGTGTTTACAAAATCGAATAATAATATTTAGGGATCTGTTAATTTTTTTTAAATTTTAATCGTATTACGTTACCGAATCATATTTGATTTAAATGCAAATTTTCAAAACATGCGTTGATATTATACATACTATTTAACAAAATACTCACTAGTATCAAAATATTTTAGTTAAACCAGTTTTATCACAGAAAATTAAGTAAGGCTTCGAAAAAAATATGTTTCAGTGAATCCATGTTTATTTCCAATTAAAGTATATTTCATATTAAAATAAAAATATATTTTCCAAATTAACTAATAAATTTAACAATAGCTTTTACATAATAATTACTCAATATCGGTGAATTTGTATTCGTTCATTTATAAACAAAAGTTCTAGACATATAAAATATACCTTCACTAAGAATATAAAACTATTATACTAAACATAGGTTTGAGTTTTCTAATTTTCTTAAATCTGAAAAAACAGATGATACCACAAAATATCCACAGACAAAATGTTCAACGACATAATTTTCATGACAAAACGCCTACACGACACAACGTCTACACGACACAACGTCTACACGACACAACGTCTACACGACACAACGTCTACACGACACAACGTCTACACGACACAACGTCTACACGATACAACGTCTACACGACACAACGTCTACACGACACAACGTCTACACGACACAACGTCTACACGACACAACATTCACGTAAAAAACATCCAAGCGACAAAACGTTCACGAACAAAATTCCCATACGTTCAAAAACTATTTTCTTCACAAAAAAAACAAACAATAATTCGATGAAACTAACAGTGACGAAGATTTCCACAAAAACCCACCCCATTACCATCACCATCAAATCCAAAAATCCAAAAAAATTTCCCATCAAACAAACCAACATACCCGAAAACCACACATCCAACAACCATCACACGCTTCATCCCCGACACAAATCCGATTGCGACAATGAACACACACACACGATAATACAGTCGAACCGTTATTTACACGTGTCCGGTTAACGCGCCGCGTTCGCTTTAATTACGGGTCACGTTAACGGGCGCGCGGACGGCAGAGGCTCGTTTAACGCGCCGTTAACGCCGCAACGGGACCTCATTAACGCCGCGGCGGATTATCGTCGTTGGTTGGGAATTCGTTGGCAAAAATTCGAATCGATTGCGTTTCACGGGTGGGCGTTAAGTGCGGTTTTTGGGTATGAAAAAATAATGGTGGTGTTGATTGTTTTTGAATAGAAATTGAAGGGTTTGGTGTTTTTGGATTGGGGTGGTCTGTAGCAGCGACGAATCCAGGAATTTTTTACAGGGGGGGGGCGATATTTCAAAATTATTTTTGTTAAATTTTAAAGATTTTTTCGTTAAATACAAAATCTTTATAAATCTATAAGAGTGGTTCCATAAACAGTTTGCTTAATATGCCAATAATTTTCTTATTTCCAAATAATTCGTGGGCCTCAATGAAAAATAAAAAAACCGGTTGCTTCAAATTAATCATTTGAATATTTTATAATAATAATTATTTGCTGATTATAAAAAAAAACCTTTATGTGTTTAAGATTATTGGAAAAATTGTAATAAACGACAGGTTGGGTTAGGTTGGATGTGAAATTAGCAAAAATATGTCCCATACTTGTGTTAGGTTCACGTGAATTTATTCATCTTGCAATGACTGGTTGGGTTAGGTTTAGTCAGAACTTCGCAAAAATATTTCCATTACTTGGGTTAGGTTTACGCGAGTTTATTTATCACACCACGACAAGTGGGTTAGGTTGAGTGAGAAATTCGCAAAAATATTTCCGATACTTGGGTAAGTTCACGCGAATTTTTTCATCCTACAACCACAGGTTGGGTTAGGTTGGGTGAGAAATTCGTCATAATATTTTCGATACTTGGGTTAGGTTCAAGCGAATTTATTCATCTTGTGACATGTTGGGTTAGGTTGGGTGGTAAATTCGCAAAAATATTTTCGATACTTGGGTTAGGCTCACGCGAAATTATTCAAAATTCCACGACAAGTTAGGTTAATTTAAGCGAGAAATTAGCGAAAATATTGCCGAGACTTGGGTTAGGTTCGTGCGAAATTATTCAAAAGTAAACGACAAGTTGGGTTAGGATGAGCAAGAAATTAGCGAAAATATTGCCGAGAGTTGGGTTAGGTTCGTGCTAAATTATTCAAAACTAATTTAAATGGAGTTTTTTTTGTATTTGAATTACCTATTAAAGAATTCGGTGGGCTTCCCTTCGATAACTATTAAGAGAATTATCTTCTTATAAGTTTTACGTTACAAATTCCACCTTTACAAATCAAATACAACTTGCCAATTCAACAAATTAATTGGAAAAAATTGAATTCGATTTAAAAAGGCTGAATATGATTTGTAAAAAGATGAATTTGGAGTATAAAACGTATATTGTACAGAAAATTCCTCGAATTTCCAATAGTATTTGAAAAGTTTTGTTCTGAAATGAATATTTATATAAAAATTGGATATTGAAATTATATTTATTGTGTCACATGAATGATCACAATAATCTAGTATCCGTATTTCATGTAGCTTTACTTGAATAATCGATGTGTCAATTTGTTCATTATACAAATTTTTCATTCATTCAGTTCATAGAATACCAATGAAATTAATATCATCATTAAAAAAATTGTACTGTGACAATTTAATGAAGACAAAAATGGCTTTAATAATAATAATAATTATTATTATATATCATTGATAGTAATCAATGAAATATTCATATTCGTTATTCATAGTAATGAAAACGGTCTCAATAATATAATAATTTCCCATAGTTAAATTTGAAGTTTAAAGAATTAAATTTGAAGTACAAAAAATGTAATTCAATAAAAAAATAAACACGATAATTATAATCAAGGATTACATATTATGTTTACAGACAACCATTTATTTTGGCAACGAACAAAAGATCCGAAAACTGCAACGTCGACAATAGTCACCGAAACCACCGCACAATGGCCAAAGCGAATTAATAAAGTTAGCCAATATTGGCCCGAGTAAACAGCTTTTAAATGCGCTTCGAAAAGTTCAATTAATAAAACTAACCAACCGAAGGGGCCGCATCCCGAACGCAAACATCCCATCGAATTAGGGTCCAATCAATCAACTTTTTCATTTAAAATATTAAAATACCAATTTGAGAACCACAATCTAAGGAGCTTTCACACCATAACAAGTCAACCCCATCATCCTAATTATGACCATTCGCACCGTAAATTCGTGGAAACGTCTTCCGGCTGTGCGCATCTATTAATTTCAGCACCGTGAACGAGCGGCGGTTGTTGGCCGTCGATCGGTTGCTTTGAGGCCGAATTAAATAACGTGTCTCGAGTTTGAAAAAAGGGCGGCAAAAATAACCCTTGTTAAGTACGCCACACACGTCTCGGCGGCGTCTTTGGATTTTTTTTCTCGTGATGGATATGAGGAATGACAGTTAGTGATTTTCTAGTTATTAATGAATTCAAGATTCGTTTGTATATTTTTTTGTATGAGGAGTTGAAATAAATATTTTTTTATATCAATTTTTGCTTTTAATTTAAAATTCATAGACTTTTTAGTTAGTTTGTTTATAGGTAAATTAATATATTGCATTTTATGAAAAATAAAATCGATTACTCGACTAATTCGAAAATATTACTGTGACAATTTTGAACGCAGAATTTATCTATAAAAATCGAATCTTTATAACTACACATACTAAGATAATTTCATTTTAAAAAGTCTATTCTTGTAAATCTATGCACTAGTTTTGACATTGTTGTCATTTTTTATAAAAAAATCCTGGAGCGATTTTTGTAGAAGAGGTCAGAATTCTTTGGCGTATTAGGTTGAACATCAGCAAACTCAAAAGAACCCTATTTTGCAAGATGTATTGATTATCAAATAAAATTATCCTTTTAATAATCTATTTAATATAGTATTTTTTGGTTTTTGTCGATTTTGCGATAAAAATAGGAAGATTTTTCGAATTTGCTAATCATCAGCTTAATGAAGAAACTCAAAGATGTTTTACAAAAAACGCTCCAGGATTTTTCTCAGAAATGTTAACAATGTTAAAATTAATGTATAAATTTACAAAGTTAATCCTTTTAAAATAAAATTATTTTCCTATGTACAATTTTAAGGATTCGCTTTTTATAGATAAATTCTATGATCAAAATTATCACACCAAGCTTTCGTTCAAATTTTATCAATGAACCTTTTTAGCAACACAAATTGAATTTCATTCAAGATTTCAACAAAACAAAAAAATACAACACATCCGAGCCATTTACAAGTGCAAAAAAATCTTAATATCCACATCCAAATAAATCAAACCTCAAAGGATTTCCCGCCGAAAAGCGGAAGACATTCAAAAGGCCATAAACACGACCCCTAATTAGGTGCGGCTTTCGATAAATTCGGCTTCCACACGACATCAAAAGGACCTCAAAATTTCCAAAGTCGGCGACGACCTGTCTATCCTCAACATCAGCAGTAAAGGACCTCAAAAAAAACCACCAAATCAACAAACAAATAAGTCATCTCCGACACGTGTTTGCGGTGTTGGGCGTCCAACAGTCTGCGACGGCGGTTTTTCTAAATTGTTTTTTCAAATTGACAATTTTTTTTAAGTTTAGATTTTTTGTAGGAGTTTAGATTTTTTTCTTAGCGATATTCCCTCCTGTTGCTAATTATGTGAGCTTCTCGGGTTTCGCTCCTTTGAAGATGCGTGGTTTTTATGAAATACGGTTTTATGAATGAAAATAGTTGTTTATTTTTTTGTAACATAATTAATAATTCTGGTTCATTTAAATGAGTAAGAATAATTTTTTTTATATTATTGCTTAAAATAAAAATTAATTAATTTATAATCTGAAATTTATCTTAAAATTTCATATGGGTACTTTCAACATTTTCAATTTGAAGAAAATCTTAAGTAAATCTAAATATATAAATGTTAAAATACATTTAAAGCTCAAACTCTATACTTTTATGTCATTTATATATTTTTTTTTAGAATTCCTTGCAAATTAGTTAAGCGTAGATAATTTCAAAAGGCACAGAAGCATAGCGTTGCGAAGCGGAGAACGTCACTTTGAAACTCGCATCCGTGTCAAAAAATATCAAAGACACTAAAACTTTCAATTAAAATAATCTTAAAATACATTAAAATAAAAATTTACAATTTTCTTAACAATATTTTCATTAAAATGACAAATAAATTCAATAAGCTCTATACAAAATACACGATTTCCAAATAATCAAAATAAACGATGTGATAACTTTGATCACTTATTTTCATATATTATATAGGGTCTTTCATTAAGCGCGTCTTATCTTTAAATTTAAATAAAACAAAGTGTGTGTAAGATATTATCAAAAATTTTTATTTGTTTGAAAGGCCTATCAATGCAATTATTTATGAAATATAATATTGGTCAAATGTTTGCCGCGGCTAATTGAAATCAAATCGAGTAAACAATAATCTTAATAAAACATTTCAATTAATGCTAAAGAAAATTTTAAGCTGATAGAATAATTAATTAATTAGTTATTGAGAAAACGATACAGGTATTTTTCGAGCTGTGTCATAATGTAAATAAACCGAAATTTAAATTGACGTGTTTGCATACAATTACTCTTTAATTTTTAAAATTTATACGTTTTCTTGATATTTCATATCAACAGAAAAATTAAAATTAGAATAAGTGGTTGAAAATAGATCAGAAGAAATGAACCGTGAATCTAAAAGTAGGCAATTATGAATAAAATTTATTATGAAAAAAGAAATCAATAAATTTATTAGATAGGAAAAATCGATAAAGTAACAGTATCTATTAAAGTTTTTGGAAACATTTTTTTATTAAAAACAAAGCGTCAATCTGAACTGTGCCTCGATAAACGCATCACTCAATTATAAGATCAGCAAGCTAAAATGTGCTCGTTGTTAGAATGATGGTTAAAATATTCATTCTCAAATAAGATTGACCTATTAATTGATCAGTTAAGTCTTTTGTATTTTATAATTATTTCAAAATTAAATTTTGCGATAAAAATATTATAGGAAGATGTTTTCGATTTTTTGATCTTCAAATTGATATGGCAAACAAGCTCAAAGTGTTATACAAAAAAAAATTCCAAGACGTTTCCTAGGAATAGTAACGCCATAAAAATTAGTATATAAATTCAAAAGAATAGTCTTTCTAAAATAAGAATTCTAAAGATGCGCCTTTTCAAGCTTTTATCAACTTGACTTGTATCTAGGTTTATATGGTCGTATGTTTACAGATAAATTCTTCAATAATATAACACATTCACATTCAATCGATTTAATAACAAACATCAAAAAGAAACAACACAACACAACAACCACATTAAATCCAACACTCTTCAGGAACATCAGAACAAGGGGAGAGCGACCATCGTCGAAATTTCGTGCAAATTGGGAACAATAATAATTTCTCGAAGGCAATTCCAAGTTGACGCCGTTAAGTTGATTTGGAAATATGGGGCCCCGGGGGCGGAGGCGTCATGGGGGCCCCCGGGGGCGGAGTCCCACCCCCCACCCAAACCGCGCCCCTCCGTCTGTAAGTGGAGCATTAAATATGAATCACCTTTTATACTTAAATAAACCCACAACACCGTAAAAAGGGAGAAAATTTCCATACAACCCGCGGAAATTTTCGAACGGGTCGCCGCATCTCAAACTTTTCTGTTGTTCGATACACTTTGGGGTGCCGATTGCTTTTTTACGTGAGAGTGTTTGCTGGTTTTTATTTATTTTTGAATTTCGGATTAATGGGTTTTTTTATGAGTGGATGAAATCGGCGGTTTTCAATTTGTTCGAATCGGTTAAATAATTGTGGTGAATTTTTTGTGTTTTAGAATAATGTTTCGTATGTTCTTTGTGAATGATTTGAGATTATATTGTTTAATTATTAAATGTTTTTTATATAAATATTTTGAAATATGTGTATATTTTTATTTTCTGCGAATATTTAAAAATCTCAGTGAGTTTTGAGTAGCTCTCCGATTATCGGTACTCGCGTTATAAAATGTTGTTTTGCGTTGTTTCTACATTACACGAAAATACCTGACGCGTTGCTGTGAATGACAGAAGAATGTTATGTAATTATTAAAAATATAATTTATTTTTAAATATCAAATTCATTAACATTGAAACATATAACAAAAATATTTTTTTAATAATAGAAAATTTGTATTGAAATGTTTTAAAATATTTTTTATAAAATACTAAGAATCATTACTAAAAATATAATATGTATGTTATGATTTGAAAAATAATATTAAATTTACTACAAAATTTTCCGGAAATTACCGTCAACGAAATTTTTCACGACCAATGGCGGTTCGCCGCCGAAGCTTTTACGCCATGTTTTTTACATGAACTACCCTTCAGCAACTTTCCTGTTATTCTCTCACCCACCGCTGCACCCACCCCCCATTTTCAGCCCCCCGCCCCCCCGTGAGTCCCCATCTTTCGCAGCAGGCTCTGAAAACATTGGCCGCGAACCGCACACGCCCCCACCCTGAGTCCCACCCTGGTGGGTGGGCGCTTAGCCGCCCACAATCCCCGTCCGTTGTTTACCTTTGTAAATGCGAAATTTTAGTCACTTTTGTTGAGTCGCGTACGCAAATTTACGGTCGCGCGAGCGCTGTAAAGAAAAGTTTTTTAATCACTATTTAAAGCCGGGGCGGAATGGTTTTTTATTTTATATTTTTTGACGATTGTTAGGTTCGTTTTGAAGGGTGGATAAGGGGCGGATTCATTATATTTTTTAACATATTTACAGTGGCGTAGCTAGGGTATTGTGCGCCCGGGGACAAATTATATAATTGACACCCCCCCCTTATTTTTGAATATAAATAAAAACAAAAAAAAATTATAATTTTTTATTGAAAAAAGTGTTTAAAACAAAATATTGATCACATATCTCATATTGTATGTAAGTAATTGAAAGAAATTGGCGATGCAGGCGAAATTTTTTTTCGTTTTTCATTGATACACTATGGAATGATCTAAATCAAAAATATATTTAAAAAAACTTGCGAAAATTATATGCATTTCTAATGGTATTTAAATATATATTTTTCGAACCTCGTTTTTTCGCCCCTCTCAGTTTGACACCCGAGGGTCTCTGTACTCCCTTGCCCCCCACCTACACCTCTGCATATTTAGTTTATATAAATGACATTTTTTTATGGGTTAGAGTTGACGAAAAAGTAGTTTTTAGAAATAGTATTGAAGTCATCTTTCGTTAAATTATCTCAGATAAAAAGTGTGCTATAATTTTTGTGTACTAATCTTATCAAATTCAACTTTGGTGATTAGTGGAAATCTATGCAATGAAATTCACTAAATTATCCATCTAAAAATAATATATATTCTATAATATAATATTATTGTCTTTTAATCATTATGTAAAGAAAATCGTTTGAAAATCATTATTGTTTGATTACCAAAATCTTATTATAGATATAAAATGAATTGTAAAAGTTGTATAAGATAATGGTATTGCTTATAAGAATGACCATATGCCTTATTTTACCCGGAATAGTCCCGTTTTTTGTGTGTGTTTTTCGTTTATTTCGTTGTTTTTGTAGAATTGTTTGATTTTTCGATTTTATTGCATTTGAATTTTTCCATTTCTTTCAAAGTTATTTTTCCAATACATCTTTTTTCTAAATCGATTGAATACGGTTAAATAATTATTCTATGCCATGTTTTAATTTCTTTATTTATTTATAAGGATTTTAAAGGCGTAATTAGATGGAAAAAAAATCGTATTTCTTCCGCTTACTAGTAAACGGACCAAAACGGGACAAATCAAAATTTTTACGAAAATAACAAGACGATCGCAAAGCACCAAAAACAAAATTTTTCCGATCAAAACAAGACATATGATCATCCTACATATGTATAAATATTTACAACAAAATGAATTTTTATCAATACTATTAATAAATTAGATAATTAATAAAGAAAATAATTCTCAATGGCCAAAATTTTAAATTAATTTAATATTTAAAACAACAATCTATTGACCACACATAGCTTAAATTAACGGCTCAAATTACAAATTTAAACCATGGACTATTCGTTTTGTATAACATAAGCTTTCAATACTACTGTGATCCGGTACTTCGACGGTCAGGTTTGTCGCTGATTGGAGCGCCAACATTGTACAAAGCGAGGGCGTTTGTTAATTATCAGATAGCGGACAGGGGTCGTCAACGGGTGGACCGCAACCCGGCTCCGGTGTCCCTCAGGAACTATTAACCAGGGGCGGGTTCGTAAGGCTAGTCGGCTTGAAAGCGCCTGCTTTGATAGGCGGATATTGTATGTGACTGTGATTTATCTAGTGTGTGTAATTTGGATCAGAGTGCAAGATTGTGACTAAGATTTATTTTGATTTAGAATTTGATTGATATTTTGGGAATTGATATTATATATATATACATATACATATATTATCTGTAAAGAGCTTATTGTAGAATTCAGGATTTTTTTTTTCAATGGTATCATTTATTTTTCATGAAAATAATTACAAAATAGTTTTGAAATAATAATTTATATAATAATTGAGTCCATTTATTGATCAAATCGGGGCTTTGGAGCGAGCACTTTTGCACTTTTGCACTCTGGCACCCTAGTATTATTATACTTGCTCCGCTTCGCTCTTTGCTCTGACAAATTTTTTTAAATAAAAATTATAATAATTGATTTTCTTTGATATACCTATAAATTCATATAAAAAATTGAAATAACGTGTTTATTTACAACTAAAAACAGCAAATATCTTATTAGACATATACAGGGTCATTGAAAGGGGCGGGGAGAGGGGTAAATTTCCAGGGCCGAGCTATTTTGAGGGCCCGTTACCGATATTGAAAATTTTTGTGTTTCGAATACTTTTTAAAATTTTCGTTGGTTTTTTGGAGAAGTCGCTTTTTGTAAGAAAATTGAACACTTAAATTACTAAAAAAAATAATTTTTGAACTTTTTCCCAGAGCCCAGAATTTCGCTCTACGGCCCTGGATATACATTTTTATACAATTGCAATTAAAATAGAATCACATACACTACTCATTGATCTTATTAAATAAAATGGCATATAATATAACAATGTAAGTAATGTGTAAATACAGTGTACTTATTATTTTAGCGACTCAAACGATTTGAGCAACTTAAACGACTTGATCGACCTAAGCGATTTGAGCGATTCATCCACTATATTTTGAGTGATTTCAACTCAATTTTTTTTACTAATAGCAATTTCAGCGACTTGAGCCATTTGAGCGAATCAAGCGACTCGAGTGAATCATGCGATTTTTGCGACTCGAGCGATTCCAGCAAAAATTGATGACAAACAGTTACCATTCGTAATCCCTATTGACCAATACCTGCCATATCAGTGAATTAAACAACTTTTGTCATCAATCGTTGACACTAAGATCACGGATTGATATATAAAACGAAAACCAACAAACATAAACATTTATTTAAAAAAAACTCGACATGAACTTTGCAGAATCCTCACAAATCCGAATTTCCGCGAATCGTTACAATTTATTAAGGTAAACTCGCCCGTTTACACAAAAGTGTACAACACGCGAAATATATAGAGTGGGCGTTTGCGGCGTCGTTGTCTGCGTATAATTGAGGTCGGAGCGGGGGCGTTAGTTAGTTAGTTTGCGTTTTAATGTGTGTCCCCATTATGAGGGGCAAGTTATGGCCTCCGACACCGAATCCGCCGGCCATTGTTTCGCGCCACTACGGCCCGGGTAGGCGGAGGGACGGGGCGGGGGCGGGGGGTCGTAGTTGGGGGTGCAGGATCAAAACGCGCTATTTAAGTGGGGAGTCGATGGTGTGTTTGAGGTTTGGTGTTGATTGGGATTGAATTTGGTATTTTTAGATTGTGTTGGCCACCATGGCGATGTGGGGTGACCTGTTATGTTATGGTGGTATATTTATATTTATATAATTATGTATTTGTGTATGTATTGTATGAGTAAATAAATAAATTAATTAATGGTGGTTTTTTGTTTTGTGAATTTGATGTTGGTACGAATTATGGTTGTCGCCCACTGGACTACGCGAGGACCGCACTCCGTTTCTGAAATATTCAAATATAGGTTTTAATTCGTATTCTATAAAGCGCTTTTTTCGAGTTTCCTTTAAATTCGATATTGCGCTTTATAGAATACGAATTAAAACCTATATTTGAATATTTCGGAAGTGGAGTGCGGACATCGCGTGGTTCAGTGGGCGACGACCATTAGGTTGACCATACAGATGAACATATGATAGTTTTTTTTTTAAATTGTTTAAACCCCTACAAATTACATACAAGGCTAACATATGATAATTGAACCACGCGACTTGAACACACTACAGTTGAACATATAATAGTAAAACACAGCGACAAATAATCACAGCAACTGTTGAACATAGTTACAGTTAACACAATTCGTAAAAAAGTTTTTAATAACGCAGATAATAATATTTGATGATCTTTGATAAAAAGCGATCATAAATATAATAGTAATTATTTTATAAACAGCTGTTAAATTAATTTATTTATACAACTAAATTTAAATATTTATTACTCTCAAAAATAATATCAAACAATTTTTTAAATATACAAACAATAACATCCGAGAATTCGTTAAAAAAAATGATAATATATAGTCATTTTAAGCTATTTTGGGGATCAAAAATACAAAAAAATTTCCACAATTTCTTCCGAATTCTCAAAATAACGAATTTTGATTCTTCTCGCCTGAGTTAAGCAATGGTGGCAACACCATTGTTAGGGCAACACCGTTGTTTATTGCCGACACCTATCTCAGACGCGACGGACGATTATGGCGCCCGCGCTGTTGTTGTTGGCCGACAAAACCTCGGCCGCAGGGTGTCAGGGGTTGCCAATTTTCAGATTCATCAAAGGAAAATGGAAATGCGCCAGCTGCGTGAGTTTTCACTAATTTATTCGCTGCATGTGGGATGCTAAATCGGGATTAAAATTTCGTCTGAAAATATGGTTTTTCATATAAAATATTTAGAATATCTGTATTAAAGTTTGAATTGTAAATTGAAGTTCGTTTTGAAAAAATTTTATCATATTGAAAATTATCATAGACAAATAGATATATTACGCAACGTTTTTGTAATCGCGTTTTCTATGAAGAACGCAAAAAATCTTGCGTTTTTTGGGAAATTTAACATCATCTGTAAGTTCGTTGATCCTGTTTGTTAGTGTTATTAAAAAAATAAATGTTAAACGTCGCTAGTCAAATATGACAGTTGACGTGTCTTACGATATACTTACAGAAAGCTGGAAAAGACTGTTTTAATGATTCCAAAGCGTCAAAATGTTATTTAAAAAGGCGTTGAAAACTACAGATACAAGACTCAGCTTTGTAAACTACAAAAGAGCTCATTCTAGAAAATGAAAATCGGGAAATTACCAGTCGAAAAAATCATTTTGATACGAGTGTCAAATGTCAAATGTTTTTTTCGTATAAAATTCAACTGGTATTCAAATAAAAACCATCTATTATTTTTATATAGAGATAACAAGTTCTTAACAGTTCATCTATAAGTACACTTGGGTCTGTTTTTATGCGATAGATACGTTCGCATATAAAAAATTCGCATAAAAAAGACTTGAACTACATTGAAAAGTGAGGATTATGTTCCATTATTTTTAAAAACTGCATAACTTCAAATCAATGTGATAAAATGTACCAAAAACCGCATTAAAAATCAGTCAGCATACATATTTATGAACATACATATGTATATCAGAACTATCACCACTAAACGATAATAATCGGCATGGTTAAGATAATTTAAGAAGAGAAAAAGAAGAAAGAATTCAAATGCAAGGATGCGAGTTGCCAGATTTAAAAAAAATTTCGTTCGCCCATCCCCCTATACACACTCACACTTTAACGGTCATAACTTGCACTAGTGTTATTTTAGATTTATTTTTATGCACATCCGCATAAAAAAAACTTTGTCTATAGAAAAATGAGGGATAGGGTCCATTATTTTTGAATCGCATAACTTAAAAATCGCATAAAAAAGATCAGTATAAAAAATATCCGCATAAAAAAGATCCGCATAAAAAAGATCCGCATAAAAAATATCCGCATAAAAAAGATCCGCATAAAAAAGATCCGCATAAAAACAGACCCATAAAACGATTAAAAAAAATAATATATTTACAATTTTCATTATCATTCCATCAACTTTCCATTTGAAAAGCTCACATTTTCTTCACCGAAAACGAACCCATCCCAATCAAACCACAACACCGTCAAATTTCCACAATCAAACACCCCGATTCGTTAGACGCCATATCGAAATCCGCCAAAATTCCGTATCCGGTTACGTGGTGTATATTAGATTGGCTCGGTTCGCTCATTGTTAATAAAACGTCGTATCGAATTATGGGACTTCCCTCCTAACAAGGTGTTATCATCGCCGGATTGCGCAACACCCCCATAACCAACCCCCTAACATCGACAGGGGTTGCAAATCGGCCTGCCTAGTGTCATGCTTTCGACGAAATCTCCACAACGAAAACAACAACAGCATTATCGTTGCGATGGGGAAAATGTGTCGGAGTTCGTAATAAATGTTTTCGTGTTAAATTGTTGTTGATGAGATTTGAAGGAAGTTAATTGTGTGCTTGATGTTGATATGTATTAAATAATGTTATGAGTGTATAATTTTGAGAAATTCTTACGTAGTATAATATAATTTTTAAAGATCAATGTATGAAGCTTGTTTTCAACAAATTAACCCTTTCCACTTGCGAGACTTTTCCGCAGTAGGTATGCCGATGATCATTTTTTAAGGTTTCATCTACAATATTCATTCAATTCAATGTAAAATATTTGCAGGTACACTTATAGAATTGGCATTATATTTCATATTTTGTAAAAGTCGTAGAAAAAAACCAATTGATTGAATCAATTTTATTAGAAAACTTTGGTCTATTTTGTTTTAGAAAATATGTCAAAACTTGAAATTTAGTATCAATTTTATAAATTTACATTTATATCATTGCGTTTTTCATGAAAAACAAAATTTTTTTTACATTTTTGTGAAATTTAAACAAAATTGAAGTAAAATTGACATCCGTATCAAAATAATTTCAACTGGTAATTCCTTAACTCCTCAACGTGCTTTTTAAACACATTTTTATACTGATGTCAGTAGTACAAGTATTTCCCAATCTTCCATAGATATATCCTAATATACGTTAACTATCATATTTGACGGATGACGTTAAACATTTATTTTTTAATAACATTAAAAAAAAGGGACAACTCCAACAAATGACATAAAATTTCATTAAAAATACAAGATTTTTTGCGTTTTTCATAGAAAACGCGTTTACAAAACATTACGCAACATACATATATAGATTGGATTGGATGATTTTATTATTTTTATATTATAAAAACTAATAATATCCAATCCAATCAAAATTATTGAACATTCCCAACAATATAATATTCAGTATCGATAAAAATAACATCAATACAAAATCAAACGATACGAGACTATTATGAATACACTCCAACTTTATTTACTACTCACTTCGAGCACATAACTTTCGGAAAACCACCCCATCGAAAGCACCACTATTTCGTGGACGCTCTTCATATGAAGACTCCCCAGTCATCTTCGGTACATGCGAACGTATATATACATGCGAGAGAAGATCGGCACACGGTGTCCCATCAATAATTCACGTTTCACATATGGAAGCAAGGGTCGCTTTACAATGCAAATTCCACCACTTCATCGGGCAAGACGCCCGAGGGGAAAACGCGAATTTTCCTGATGGTGGGCGAATTTTCCCGATGGGTGGGAAATTTTCTCGAAGGCTGGGGACTTCCAGAGAGTCCAGGGTGGTTTTTCCGTGTGGGGTGAGGGCGTTTTCTCGGCTATGGGGGTGTGTCCCTTGCGAAAACTTGCTTTTTTCGCAGCCGTCTGTGTTGTTTCGCTTTGAAAAAATAGCGATTTTCCCGGGCATTTTCCGCGCTCTCGCGGGGAAACGCTCGCGTATATAAACCGTTCTTTGCATTTTTTAAGATGTGTATCTTTTTTTTTTCGTGTTGGCGAAGAACGCTCGTATAATGCGCTCGAGCTTTTAAATTCTCTGGTGCTGTTGTTTACGTTCGTATTATTATACTGTCGCAAAAAATGACAATATCGATCTCGTAATAGTATTATATATACGATTCATTTGAAAAATTGATTAATTCAAGTACGACGCAATTTTTTAGCATTATATGCAAACAACATAGTGCAACATATTGATGTTTTTTACTAAAATTTTATTTTTATCCTTTTCACTACCTTCGTTTCCACACCCTTTCCTTTTCATGGTTTTGGAAGAACCAATGATTTTTTTTTAAATTTATTTTAACGCCCTGCATATTACGAACAGGGCTAAAGTACCAATGATTATGTTAGGTTGGTTTTTTTTTTAGTTTGAAGCTATGATTATTATCTGAAAAGGCTAAAGTTTTATTAGGTAGAAAGAAAGGCAAAGCTTAAACTTCAAATAATGAAGATGTTTATTTTTGAAAACCATCAACAAAGCGTCATCCTTCTTTTTTGCATTATACGCAAACTAAGAAATTTCTCAAACGACGCGTAACATATGCAAGATTCTAATTAAACAAAAACACATTCCGATTCGATTCATTTAAAATTAAAAGCACTTAATTCAATCACACTTTTTTCCTATGGACTTTTCATATCGCCTTAGGCTCACCTAGACGCCCATATGCGACGTCTGCGACCCGAGCCGTTTTAATGGATTGTTCTTGTTTGGTTTATTTGTGCTGCATCGACAATCGTCTCTTCGTCTCTCTTAACACCCGTGTGTGTGCCAACGGTGACACTAATCCTGGAAGGAACTTTCGGTTCGCATGACAGCTGTATAAATACAGATTAGAGGCCGTTGAGCCAAAAGTACGGATACCCTTCTCGTCTCCGGGACGTGGGGTTGCGAAAAATCGACCGATTTTTTTTATAATACGAGTTATTGTGATCTATAATATGAAAATGGTGTGAGCGAGGGTGGTTGTGATACAAAATTGTGGGTGTCGTGACGAAGTAATTCATTGGCGTGTCGGGTGTCATTTTCTTATTTGCGGTTCCCCGAGGCTCGTCTAAATTGAAATTCGACACGATTCTAAATCATCGCGGCAAATTAGTCGGATCGTTTGACCGAGCTTCACAGTGTTTTTTGATATACAGGTACCCCCCGATTTTTAAATAATATTAATTATCAATTACAATATTGGGAAATGACATCTATTTAATTAAATAAGAATTATTTAGTATGATAAAAATAATGATCAGACACACGTCGGTATCGATGACCGTTTATCCCCCTTCTCCCGTTTCTTCTGTCCTTAAGCAGTGCACCTCGCTAATTAGTCTGAGATTTGTTTTTGTCGTGTAAGCGTATTGCAATACTTTCCCGCGTAATTTTTTGTATACAAATGGTTTAAATAATTACATATTACTTGTTTTTTTTCATTTGTAGTATATTTTCAATAAGACATATTTTTAATACAGACAAACAATCTCAAATGAAGTTACAAAGCTGCCGGTTAAGAGAAAAGTCATATAATTACAAACAAAGATCGAAATTTTGGATCGCTTATAAAAAAGGAAAAAGTGTCAACTGTTGCAAAAGCTTATGAGATGAGATTTTATTTCGTTTTTTTATTTAATTTAATTATATTTTTAATCTTATTTTGATTTAACTTTATTTTTTGCTAGACATTTTTTACGCGATTTCCTGAATCTTCCTATTTAGTATAGACTTCACGTCTCAATTTACGCGTTTTTTTCCTCTGGAACCTATCTCATTTTTTGTGTGGGTACACACACACACTTTTTTTACGCGGATTTTCGCGGAACGTATCTACCGCGTAAATCGGGGGATACCTGTATTTTTGGAAATTCGGTATAAAATCGCGCTCACGCACGGTTCTTGCGCGTGATGCATGGCACTGTTAAGATTAGCCATTGAGACGAATACGGGAAAACCTGGATCCCCATATACCGTTGTACAACTATACCCAGTTGTCCGAATCCCTGAGGGTATACCGCCTCCGAGTTAGTTGGCCACTGTTGAATAAATGAAGCAATCCCTCGGAAGGGATCGGCTGACCGCCGCCATCCTTTGGGATCGTAACTGATAGCGGCCGTTAACAATCGTAACGAAACTAAACACCTTACGTTATCCGCTGATTTCGTTTCGTGTTTGCTCGTATGTTTATATGTAGAAGATTTCTAAATTCGTTTTGTTGATTTTTTCGTTAAATTTTTGATTTTATGTGACTTTAAGATATCTTTTTTATATACGGTGATGTAGATTGTTTAGTATGGATATAAGATTTTTCGATTATATTTATAGTTTTTTTTTTAATATTTCGTTAAAATTGAGCGATCAATAAACAGTCATAATCGCATTCTATTTACAATTAACAAAATAAATTTTGATATATGAAAAATGCTGATCAAAATCGATCGATTATCGATCTAAATTTCTTTAATAAAAAAAAATAAAAAAATAATACTACAGCATAATGTTCATATGAAAATTTTAAAGATCCAAAGCGAAATTCACGCATTCAAACAATTTAACGATACGCCGTTTTAATTATGGGCCCATAACGAGCTATCGTCGCTCATTTCGCTTTCGCATTATCGCGCCAAAGTTTCAGGGCGCGTAAACGTTCCCCGCTCGGTTAACTTAAACTTTTACTGTCTCGGTAATTAGGTCGTTTAATCACGGCCCTCGATGGCATCCGTCTTTCCGGCCTGCTACCAGCTGTATAACTATGTAATTTCGCATGTACATCGGTCCTATGGGGGATTTTCGCCTCTCGATTACAGCCGTGTTGTAATAGAGACAAAATTGGGTTTCGTATCCGCAATTTTTCACAATTTATCATATTACGTGTTTATATTTAAACAATAAATTTAATTAAATTTTGAATACCATTTGCACGTGTAGAGTTCACTAACCGTAACAAGCGCAGGTACGAATTAATTAGTCGAAAAAGGTTTTCTTGGTAGGAGCCGTACACGTATCGCTATTAGGGACAAATAGGGCAATTAAACTTCGGCCCTTTTGTGTCGAAGCTGATGAAGGAAACCAGCGGATCGATACGTTTTCTCGTGTGTGTGTGTGTGTGTGTGTGTGTGACCCTTGAACGGACGTTACCTTGTGGAAAACGAAAATGGAAAAACGGTCTGAAATACGACCCCGAGGCTGTGCGGGGAAAAACCGCATTGAATCATACATAATGGTGTATGTAAATGCGAGTTTCGTTTTTAATTGATTAAATCGAGATATTTTTTTATACTATAAAGAAAATGAAAAGATTTTATGTAAATGTGAGGAAATATGTTTTTAGCGTTGATCTAATTTATTTTAAAGTTTTATATTTATAGTTTTTACACTAAAAATTCAGCCTTTTACAAATCAAATTCAATCCCCGGAAAAGTATTTTTTTTAATATAGTATTACCGGAGTCGGGCAATTGTTTCAGATGAAATCCGCATTGAAATTTTTCTGGGCCGTCATGGACCAAAGCCATATCTCGCAAAAAATAATAAACCATTATAAAATTTCTTTAAAATCTGCTTGTAGTTCTAAAATAAGTAATTTATAATTTTAGAAATCTTTCGTATTGAAATTTTCGTAAAATTTTTGCAAAGTGGGAAAATGATCAACTTTTTTTCTCTAACGCCTTAAATATAAATATAAAAATAAAACTTAAATATAAGTAAATATCGTTGCGGGTCAGATAAAATCAGCCCGCAATAATACAAAACATGTGATGAGAAGTCGACGAACTTGACACAATCGAAAATAACCATTATAAACACGACATCACTTACTGGATTTCTTAAAAATTTAATATCAAAGCAACAACAGTTTTTTTAATACAATTTGTTATTTTATCGTAATTAATGTTGCAATAACAATTTTTAGTAGGTCTCGATCTTTTCGCGTGATCGTTCATGTTGTAAATAAATTTGCGCACCTTTTGCTATTTAATGGTGTAATATTAATTATTTGCAATTTTTTGTACGCGAAGAGAGTGTTCTGTGTTTCAGAATAATTTAGAAAAAGTGTTCAGTGCATCGACACGTAATAATTTTGAAAAAGTATTTAGTATATCGGGTAATTTAAAATAAGTGTTTAGTGCATCAATTTTTTTTTTTTTGAATAAGTGCACAATCCATCAGAAAGACCAGGGATTGCATCGTCGGGACTGAAAATTCTACAGCTGAAATGCAGATGTCCGATTGATAAGCATAACCATCAATCGGACATATCAAGGTTCGTGGCTTATAATTTCGTTATTTTTCAATTTTACTATACCTTAATTTTTCCATTTTCTTATATGTATGTATTTTTCCGATGTTTATTTTCTAAATCAAATGAATATGTTTAAATAGTCATTTGACGTCTATTTTTATTGCTCGATTTATTTTCATATGTTAGGTAAATGAACAAAATACAACAATATCGTTTTTCTTTTGTACATGGGCAAACAACGGCAGAAATTAAATAATTTTACGAAAACAATGATACAAATTCAAACCACAAAAAAAACGAAACTGTCTCTGTATTGTCACCTTTATAGAAAACTAAAATAAAAACTTGCGAATATATAAACACGAGTTCAGATTTTTTTACTATGAAAATAGGAAGGTAGTTTTTGAGAAATAAATGTATTTATAAATGCTTTGATAAAATTGAATATTTCAAATACCGTTATATATTTCTTTTTTTAACAAAAGTCGTTTTGCCAAAAAGTCTGTGTCAGTTCAGGAAAATGATTTATTTTCTGTTTGATTTCAAAAAATATGATGATATACTCTTTTAATTCTCATACTTCACTAACTTGTTTTAATTTTAATTTTTTTTCATTGACTTCGTATGATTTTAAATTTTTATTTTGGTTAAATATTTTTTTTATTATTAAGAAAATATCAGCCAAAAAGTTCATATTCTTAATATTTGTATATAAAAATTTGTAAAAATCACCAACTGAGATTATCAAAGTTAAATTGAAGAATTTCTCGCATTTCATTGCTTACTATGACAATAGTTTTAATAATACAATTTCGATAATTGAATATGATTTGTTAAAATCTAAATTTAATTTTAAAAAGCTTGAATTCGAAATGTTAAAAGGTCGAATTCGAAATATAAATTTCACTAAACACATCAGATTATTTTCTATAAGTTAAAAATCCCATTTCAAATCGTCCCACTCGATTCGATTGCCGATTTCCAAACACTATTTTGTTTATTTATTTATTTTAACCCACCCACGTAATAATGGACCCGGTCCGTGGGGGGTTAAATCGATTTTTGTGTAGTGTTTGGTCCGGTTCTTGAACGACTATATTTTGCGGCTTGTTTGCATAAGTTCCTCGAGATTGTCCGCCAGCAAACAAATTCATATGTGTATGTATATGTGTGGGGAAAATCGCTTTTCCGCAATTTCCATATCGCTCCCGGGTCGTCATCGTCCCCTTGCACTGTCCTAATGTAAATATTTACTGTTCGGTAATGTATCGAATCGGCGAAAAAAATTATTTAGCGATTCGAAACGGTTATTAAATTAATATAGAAGTATATTTAATGAATATATTAAAAAATAATGCTTTTTTTTTTTTGAAAAATTGGTCATCCAGTATAATGAGAAAAATCGTGTTTGATAAAGCCAAGTATTTTTGCTATATATGATTTTTTTTTTAATTTTCTGTTTAGTTTTATAGAATTTCACAGATGCAAAATAAGGTACATATGTCCAATAAACGAATACATACTATGTCCTTAATCATTTCTGAAAAATTTTATATGCAATTCGGTATACAATCATAATTATAGTATAATACTTTTCATTGCATTTTCAATAGTTTTCACATCACTTATTGATCTTTAATACGTTTCTTTTCGAATATTATATCATCAACTTATTGCATCATATTCAAATTGAATAATAAACTTGATGGTCTGTGGTTTTTCGTCTATTTTTCAAAATAAATTTCATCTCATTGCATTAGTACAATATTCAAGCTACATATAAAGAACGCAATATGTAAAACGAAATTTGAAAACAGCAAAAGTTTCATCGGGGTTCATAAAAAAATATTGCAGAAACGGTTAAAGACTTGAAACATAAGTAGCAAACATTTTACAATAGTTCATTTTACAATGTATGATCACAAAACTTAACAAAAAAATATTATAAATATAAAAAATACTTTGCTTTATCGGACGTGAATTTAGTAAGTCAATCCTCTTTTTACACGGGAATACGTTCTAGAAACTACTGTGTAAAAAATGTATTTTGACCTTATAAAAATTGGAGGTAGTTTCATCAGTATATTTTGATAGAATTTCCATCTAAATATGTATGTAATTTGAAAAAATTTGGCCATGTAAAATCATCAAAAAACACCGAATTTTTTTTAATAACTATAATTATAACAGTATACTAGGCTGTACCGAATCTTATCATTGTGGCATAATAATACTTTTTTTTTAATTTTTTATACCGTGTTAAAGTGAAAAAACCCTTTAAAAAATAATCAGTTCTTCTTCCTTGAACCATGTTATTTCTGAACCATTTAAAAAGAGGCTTGGGTGCATAAGACAAATAATTTTATAAAAAAACGCAAAACGAGCACAACTTTTCGCACAACCTCATAAATAACAAGAAGTGCAATTTCCCAGCGCGAATAATCCTCGGGGCCGATTCGCACTTGCATTGTGGAGCTCCACGACTCGCTCCCTGTAACCGCGAAAGATTAAGTAGGCTTAAAAACAGATAAAGAGATAAAGCCACCCCAGACGAGTGCAGAATGGGGTGTCACTGTTGCCGGTGGGTGTCGTGTACTTGCCGTAATGTATAAAGCGATTGCCATGTGAAGGGTTTTCGCGCAGACCGCGAAAATGTGCGGGAAAAATGTCCGGGTTTAGGGGATTTTCGGCCGGGTGTAAGGATTTCGTTGTAATTGAAATAAAGTGTATTTGCTTGTGGTCGGATGGGTGTGGTTTTTAAATTTGAGATTGGCGAGGGTTTTGGGTGGGAAATGATCGGTTGATGAGTTGTAAGTTTGAGGAAATTCGGTGAAGATTCGATTGATTTTATGCCGAGTGAGAGACTGAATTGGAAGTGGGTTTGGAAAATTTTGATTATGTGAGTTTCAAATATGAATTATTTCAATAATATATCATGAATTAATATTAATGCACGTAAGGTTTTTGTTACAATTTTTTAATACACACCAAAAATTTTAACTTTCGTTTTTTTATCCTTATTATAATGAAAATATGTACAGTGAAATTATATTGGTTACATGACGTTTATGTAATTTTGTTTTCCACGAAAAATCCATTGTGATAAAATGATTTTTTCAACTCCATTGGATTCAAACGATGAAATTGTAATTACACTTGGGTCTATTTTTATGCGGATCTTTTTTATGCGATTTCGAAGTTATGCGCTTCAAAAATAATAGAACCAATTCCTCATTTTTCTATAGAGGACAAAGCTTTTTTATGCGAATGTACATTAAAAAAATCTAAAATTAACACTGGTGTAAGTTATAAGTGTGAGTGTGTGTAGGGCGATGGGCGAACGGAATTGTTTTTAAATCTGGCAACTCGCATCCTCATATTTGAAATCTTTCTTCTTTTTCTCTTTTTGAATTATCTTAACCATACCGATTATTATCGTTTAGTGATGATAGTTCTGATATATGTACATATGTTCATAAATATACATATATGCTGGGTAATTTTTCAATGCGATTTTTGGTACATTTTATCAAATTGATTTAAAATTACGCAGTTTTTAAAAATAATGGAACCTATCCCTCAATTTTCTATGCATAATAGTTCAAGTCTTTTTTATGCGAATTTTTTATATGCAAACGTATGTATCGCATAAAAACAGACCCAAGTGTATATGAATTTTAAATACGAATTATTTCTATAACATAAATGAATTTTGATGCACATAAGACTCGTCATAACTTTTAAGGAGACACTCAAACTTGAGCTTTTCTTTCTCTTTATTGTTAGCTTTGACATTATATAGACTGAATTTGACAACAAAGATGACATACAACTTCAACAATTTCCCATACAATTCAATAAAAAGAAACCCACCAAACACATTAGATTGAATTGAAACCAGACTAAAATCATTCCGCATCTCAATCTGGGTATCGCATATCAAATGTAAATACGCAGCGCTAAGCACCCTTCACGTACACGAACTCGATGCAAGTAAGGATCTTCCTCCTACCTTACACCCCCTTTTGGCCCACTTTCCCCCCGCTTGCACCCCCCGTTTCACCTCATTTTGGCCCCTTTGGCCCCTTCCCATCCAGGATAATAGGATTCTGAAGGAGTGGGCCGCGAAGTGCCTCTCCTCGTACGTCTTGCACCGAGATCGCTTTAATAAATAACCACACGAGGCAGACTCGCTTACACGTGTAATATTTACACGCCGGGGCGTGTAAGTTACACGTGGATTATTCACGGATGCACTCGGGACTCGGATGTTAGAGTTGAAAAATATACGTGTGTAAAAAAGGTCGGAGATCCATGCGGATTATGGCTCCGAATACGTCTGGAGAATTTTTAAAGTTTTCATTTTGAGCTCGAAGTTTTCGCATGAGTGATGTTTTGAATTGATGCTGAATTGTTATTTGGTATTGAATTTTGAATGATAGATAGTATGTTAAAAATCGCTTGTGAAATTGCTTGGTTCGTGTGCGACACGAAACAGTTTTGCTTTGTATGCGAAAAATATAGTGGGATGGAACTTTGTTGATGTTATTAAAAAATAAATGTCTTCATCGTTCAAAATTTGAACTTATTTTTCATTGTACTTTTCTCTATCTTACAAAAATGTAGCCGAGCTTTAAAGAAACTTTAACTTTAACGAATTAGAGCTTAAAACTAATAAAAAACTAAACTCAACTTAACTTTGGCCCTTGATTACATGCAGGGCGTTAAATTGATATTAAAAAAAATCCAACTTAACCAAACCATTGATAGTTCAAGACCGTGAATCGGAAGAGAGAAATGAAGGTAATGAAAAGGAAAAAGTCCAAATTTGAGTGAAAAACATCAATAAAGCGCTATCCCATTATAGCGTTTACGTATGAAGCAATTTTTTTTGCGCCGTACAAGAACGAAGCAATTTCACAAACTACGTATAACATATGTATATATAATATCAGACAAGATTTTTTTTGAAACTATTAGTAATTTATGCTATATATTATGTAATTAAAAAATAGTTAAAAGTATTCTTCTCTAAACAGTTTCAAATTAATACAATAAAGTCATATTTTTACTAACCATACTACTGATATGTTAAATAACTTTTAACTAGCACTTAGAATATATTCTTTATTTTTCTTTATATTAAAAATACTACAAAAGAATCTTCTTATCTTCCTGGGCCAAAGAAATCATTGAAATAAAATCTCCTTAATAAATATTTAATTTTACGCAATCAAAATGTACGCTTTCACTTAGATTCCACCAATTTGAAAACTAAAAAATAAATAAATATTAATTCTTCCGCCGAATTTTCCGTCAGCACCGCCAAACTTTTCCGACCGCCACCCAAAAAGGACGACCGGTGAAAAAGCTTTGGCGGATGCATGCAAAAGCGAATTTGTTGTTTATAAAAAGTGTATGTATGTATGTGTGTTTTTGTTGCGACTTTTCCTTGATAATAAAGAGACTCACACAGCGAACGAGGTGGAGAAAGAGTGGAAGCGCTTTCAAAGGATTAAAAAAGGATTATCCGAATCGGGGTACGGCGACATGTGCGATTTGCGATGAAAAAATTCGAGAGTGCATGTACGTTGCGATTTTAATGCTTTATTTTGCGTTGGGAAATGTGCTGTATGTTAAAATGTGCTTTTATGGTCGTAAGGGGTTGTCTTAAGACGATTTTGATAGTAGATATTTATAAACCTTATGAAAAGTTTTTTTTTTTAAATTTTCATCGGAAAAGTTTCTATATTTTCAAGCTTTTATTAACTTGACTTTCCGGATATGTTTGTATGTTCGCTTTAGCGAAAATAATGATTGACTTCGATCTCAAATACCACATCTTCGATCGATTTGAATTTTTTTAATATACTTATTACAAAAGGTTTGTGTAATCGCATTTTCCCTACAAAAATTATTCCTACAAATTTCAAACTTTTACAATAACATACACATCGTGCAATTTCATTTAACACACATTTTACAGCAATAAAATTATCCCATCCATTCCGCTTGATTAACCGCGCCTAATTTCAAATTCCATTCTCAATTTTCAAATTTAACAACCTAATAAGATCATAAAACAAATCGCAATTAACGATTTTCACATCTAGAACATATTCGATTGAAAATATATTGACGACACGAGGGGAAACAAAGGGGCCACCATTTTTGGCCCCTTCTGTCCTCTTAGAGTGTGTAGCGAACAGCAGTGTCCTCCGGGTCGTGATTTGTTCGGTCTTTGCTGACATTAAATATTGATGAGGTGGGTTGGGAACCGGTGGCGATTGGCCGCGCGCCGCATGTTTAGAACCTGCTCAACAATTTATGAACCGATCGGCTCGAGATGGATCTTTCGAGCATCCCATACATGGCAGAGTCGAATTCGCGAAAATTTAATTTATTATAATATATTATTGTATTTATTTTTAGATTTTGTGACTAAGCGCAGAATCAGTTATAGATCTTTTTAAAGTAAGACAATTCTTATATCAAATCATTTCATATGTTAGATTAAAATTTCTTCAATGATTTTAATTTTTGTTTATTTGATATACCTTTTTGATATTATTTGTCTATTGCATACTTAATTTTATTTTAAAGTAAGTATTTTGAGTGAAATTAAATACTTTACGTGTTTTAATCACGTAAACAGTCCACTAGTATTTGTTTCCTGATTTAAAATATTCATTACTTTGGTCATTCTTTCTCACTTATGTGTTCTTTTTTATGGAAGTTTTTAACATAAGTTTGATATGAAATGTGTTTTTTTATGAACATAATCTTATTTTCTCGAAAATATTTACGATTCGTCCCTGTTATGTGTAGCAAGAGTGGCGCAAACTGGTAGCAATTCCGCAAGAGAATCGCAGAGTAAATCACACCGATTTAGCAACATCGTGGCGTTATTATATCCAATATTTTTGATTCGTTTCAAACGTATACAAATACATGTATCAAAAAAATCCCATACAAATTTATAATATTCATTTCATACAAATTCTCCAAACAACACATAGATGGTGCCACCAATTCCGCACATATGCGCACGAACTTCCCCATCGCAAAAACTCAAATACCGACAATTACGAAAACCTTCAACCACAATTTGGCCAAAACCGCACCGAACCCGAGCATAAAATTACATGCACGCGCGATGCAAGCCGCAATAACGGCCGCTGCATAACAACCGCGGTGAATTTTACGACGCCGCGGCCCCGGCAGCCGTTGATACGGCCATGAATTAGAGATTACGCTATTAATGGACACGTCATTAGCGCGCATATTAATCGGCCTATTAAGCCGCGCGGCCGCATAACGAACACGTGTGCCAATATGCGGCGTAATTGGACGATTCGTAAACGCGCGAATTGTGCGGCCATGTCCGCTCGTGTGTTGGCGGCAGTGTTTAAAAAATTATGATTGCGTGCCTATTACTGTTCGTTTTGTAATGGGCGGTGAAATTTTGGATGATGTCGATTGCGTTTATTTGAAAAATTATGGAATTAGCAGTTATAAAATGTAAAATGGTTCTCAAATTTTTAATTTTTTTTTATTATTATGATTATTGTTCATTTTAGAATCATTTGAATCGGACTACACAACTTTGAGTATATTTAAAAATTATTTATATTCAAATGAACACATTGCATGCATCATCATTTATTTTTGAAGTTAGATAATTTTGACATAAAAAAAACCATAAATCATCTCGACTAAGCAGTTACTAAAATATGTTTTTCTACTCAAAAAAAAAATTATATATCTATTTTTCAAATGTTCATTTATCATAATGTTTCTTCACAAATTTTCTGAAACAACAAAGGATTCGAATTTTTCGGGTCGCACTATGCGTAGCAATAAAAACGGCGTTACGAGATCGCTTCACGAGCTCATCATCCATTTATGGGAAAAGGTTGGTGTTCCTGGACCGTTATAATACCGAAACTGTTTTAATTTGAGGACCCACGCGTGTCGTATTCGTACCAAGTGCGAAAGTCATTAGCGACTACAAAACCAAAAAGGACAAAAGCTCCCCGAGGACACGAATTTACTCTTAAGCTTCCAAAACGGAGGATAAGGATTTTTCTTTATATTAAATATTTAATAATTAATTTAAAAAAAATTTAATTCATTCAAATATGGACGTTTGGTCGTCGCGCGACCAATATCGATATTATTGCTATTTTCGTTATATTACCGTGCAATTTTCATTACAAATTACTCTCACAAGGAGAAGCTCCCAGGTGGGAATTTAATTTCTTAATGATTTTTTTTTCAATGGATAACTTTTATTGTATCAATATGGTAAAGTATAAAAGCGCGCTGTCGAGACAATTTAATTATAAATGGCATTAAAGTTTCGATATTTTCGCTTATAAGTATGTACGAGCAAACGCCATTTGGATACTTGGCGTAAAGGCGTAATTCGCCGAACAGCCGCGTCAGTACTTGCTCTTTTGAAAACAGCAAATTCAGCCGCATGGCTTGTTTGGCTATTTACACCTTTCTGCCAGGTATGCATAAAATAATACCATTACAGTCAATCCGCCCATGCCAAAGGAAAGGCTCTCAGACCAACGGTACGCATGTCTATGTGCCAGACTTTGTGATCGCTGTCTTCTGAGTATAATAAATTGCAACGATCATCAGCTGGACAGATGAGTAAAAGACTATGCAGACTGCGCCCTCTCTGACAACTTTGCGATCGCAATGACCACCAGTTTGACAGACGAGGCGAGACCGTTGGTCCTACATGGCTCAGACCTCGATAGAACACACGTCATCAGCCTTCGTCGTCAGTATAATAAAGATCCAAAATTTCTCACAATAATACATAGAATTCGGCGTCGTTCATACATAAAACAGCGTTTTCAGTTTTATCGTCGATTTTTCGCGCGCAATAACGGGCGACACGGCATTATTGGCTCGCTTATGTGAACATCAAATACTTTAATGAGACCAATTTATATTCCGACCGCTATTACGCGGTTCAGGGGGCCCGCGGAGGCGCCGCCCCCGGCCTGCGCCCCCATCCATACTCACACTACCTTTGTATGGAGACAGCTAGTGGGCTGCAGGTACTGCAGTGTCGTTGTGCGCTTTTATGCGTGTTGTTTTGTGGATGGTTCTGATTTTTTTTAATGAGAAAAATTGATTGAAATTTTGGATTTGGTTGTGTTTTAATGAATGTTTATTGTTTATATGTGTTATGAAACGTTTGTATAATTGCGTTTTTCATGAAAAACGTAAAAAAATCTTGTGTATTTTATGAAATTTAAATAAAATTTGATATCTTATCAAGATGACTTTTTCAACTGGTAATTCCCCGACTTTTATCTTCTAAAATGAGTTATTTTATGATTTAAAATTCTGAATTTTGCATTTGTGGTCCTCAACGTCCTTTTTAGCCATATTGTGACACTCTGTCAGCAATCTAAGCCCTTCCAAGTCTTCTAAAGGTATATCTAAAAACACGTCAACTGTCATATTTGACTAATGACGCTAGACATTTAATTTTTCAATAATATCAACAAAATGATACAACATACCATCAAATGACATTAATGACATTTCATTTAAAAAAAATGCAAGATTTTTTTCGTTTTTTGCGGAAAACGCGATTACACAAACATCGCATAACATATACATATTTCAATATCATCTTTGGTTTTTATAAAGTCTACGATATAATTGAAAATCCAGGTATTTTTTTTCTATAGTAAAAATATTGAACATTCAAGGAGTTATTGCTGAATAATTTCAGCTATTCTAATGAATTCAGTGACGAAATTCTAACGAAGCAATCCTAAATTTCTCATGTTACTTCTATCCTTTTGCAGGTTTTACACTCCAAATTCAACCTTTTTCAAATCAAACAAACTTTTTAAATTTATTTGTTAAACCGATATGTTGGATTTTATTTGTAATCGTTGAATTTGATTTGTAAAGTCTGAATTTGGAGTCTGAACACTATCATATTGTCATTCAAACTAATATAAAACCATATGAATTTCACTAACCATCATCACCAACAAACTAACAACGAAATCCTCATACACACACGTACACCACAAATTCGACACCATAATGACCATCCTCGGGGAGGCAGCCGAAGCAGATAAAACGGACTTCATACCACCCACCACCCACCACCCACATCCACCACCCACCACCCACACCATTGTTGTTTTTATTGCCGCTTTAGCCACGGTCTCGTGAATCATGGGTCCGCATATTAGATAAACGCAAAGTGTAAACACCTAGCGGCTCACCTAACTAAATTAACTGATAAATATTTAACCGGGCTTGATACGAAAGCCCCTAGTTTGCCACATCTGCCGCCGGCTAGGGCCGTTCCCGATTTTATACGCTTTTTAAATATTTTATTCGGACGTAAGCGATCGTCGGGCTTTCGGAAAATCGTCTCGTGCATTATTTTAGGCGATGGTGTGCTTTGGATGAATGGTGCGATTATGTGGGAAGGTTTCTGTGTTTAATTTTCGGAGGATGTGTGTTTATTTCGATGTTGAATTCTAGAGGTTGGTGTACTTTGATTTTTGATGGTGAATTCTGAAATTTACTTTAAAATTTGGTAAAATTCCGATATGTTTACATTGTTGAGCTTTTGTTAACAATTAGGTAAAAACGTATGGCGGTTTGTTACAAAATTTATTTAACAGAATCAACAAAACAATTGTAAATATTCACCACTATAGTTAATACTAGAATTTATTTTTACAAGATCTAAAATTTAATAAACTTCAGACATAAATGATAACATGTATATTAAAAACCCATATTTTCGTTCCGGGAATTCAAGTTTTCTCATTATTTTATGTCCAATTTCATTTTAGTGCATTTAATACCCATTTTTACGTTTTTCAAGCTTTTATTAACTTGACTTGTGTCGAGGTTTGTATATTCGCTTTTGCGCTAAAAAAGATACCACAGATATGTACAATTTTATTTTTCAATATATTCTTCATGAAATCTTTAAAAAAAAATTTAAATGAAGAAAATAAACTTTCGGTGGTTGAATTTGATTTGAAAAAGCTATATATTTTTTGGTGGGCGTATATAAAATTGATGAATGACAATGATGAATGAAATTGATTTTATAAACAATGATCGGGGATAATAAGAGATAATAATCTCTTTAAAAAATCTAATTTGCAAATTTTATCGTAATAATTCGCGAAGTTGCTGGATTTAAAAAAATATATCATTACTTAGTGCTAAAGTAGTCTGGATATAAAAATGAAACTCCAAAAATAATTTGAATAATTAATTTTATATTCATATCAGGAAAAATGAGAATTTATAAAACATGTTGAATCGTATTTGTATTCGCATAAAACTATTTCGGATTTTCTCTCGATAAAATAGCCTTAGCCAATGGCCATGGTATTTCAATCGCTCTTAACATGCGTCGAGGTTCATTTAAGGATGGCATAAAAATCCAATTGTCATTTTCATCGTCGTACATTTCCATTGTTGACCAATTATTTTCGTCACTTGAGCACCCACCTATATATTGTAAAGAATAAACGAAATTATATTTATCGATATGTTTTTAAAACCAGAGTGTAAATTAAAATATTTTGTTAAATACATTTATGAATACGATAATGAAACACGAGTACTAACCTACGATCACGAATTTTCCAAAAAGGTTTCCACTTCCCATCCAGGCTTTAATATTTTGTAATGAATGAATTGTGGTCCATTTATCAATTTTATAGTCGTATTTTTCAACAATATTTAAAAAGGCATCATCTGCCTTCATTCCACCCGCAACATACAAGTAACCGCCAATAACAGTCATCTATAGACGAATGAAATAGAAATTATAATTGAAAATGAACTAAAAATAGTTTCACTGGTAAAAAAAGTTAAAACATAGATAATGTTTTTAAAACATTGATACATATATTTTAATTTTTAAAGCATACCCCTGGAGCGTGGCGTTTCTCATTCATTGAAGCGCATTTTTTCCACTTGTCGGTAACAGGATTATAGCTTTCAGTATCAGAAAGATAGCTTTTTCCATTACTTCCTCCAACAACAAAAATTTCTTCATTTAAAACTTTGGCTTCACATGAATTGCGTGGTATCGACATCGAGGTGAGTTCTTTCCATTCTCTTGATACTGGGTCCCACCTATATTTGCCATATTATTTAGAATTATCTAACGAAAATTAATTTTTGGTGCAAAATTTACTTACATTTCTACGTAAGCTAAAGAAGTTTTGTCCCGTCCACCTATCGCGTATACACGTCCCTTATATTCTACTGCTGATAGCCTCTCTCTTGCATATTTCATTGATGGCAGATTTTCCATTGTACCCGTTTTCAAATCGTAGCTCTGAACCTAAAATATTAAAATATTTTTGTGTTATAAAAATATTTTAATTCAAGATTAATTTTTATTCATACTTACTGTATTGGAAGTAATATTCGCATTTTTTTTACCCCCAATCAATATCAGTTTATGTTCCAACAATACCGCAGAAAATAAGAGTCTCTCGCATTCAAAATTTTCTACTTTTGTCCATTTCTCGTTTCCCAAATCGAATATTTCCATAGTTTTTAAATTCTGAATTATTTAAATTAAATAATATTATTTTGATGTTGACGTTGTATTAATAAATTAATCTGCTAATATGTAATACATACGCCATGTTTTTCAGAGCCAACAACCGTCAAAGTAGTATAAGATTCTCTTGGGTTTCCATCAGAATTCTTGAGTTTCTTATCGTCTTTCCATCGCCGAGCATTCAAAATTTTACTTAAGCATTCAGTTGATGAATTATCATTGCAAAAAGATTGGAAATCGGAACTATTCAAAATCTACAAGAAAAAATTTATAGCATGTAACATTTCTAAAAGCGATATATTAAAATTTTAAACTCACATTTCCAGGTAAATATTCAAATCGAACGTATTTCGAGAGTTTATCCAGATGCTGTTTTCTCGATGCCCTGTCGTGGTCAATCCATTTTTTAACAGAGTTGAAAACGATCGTTTCGGATGTTACGGCAATGTCGGAATTCAGTAATTCTGAAATTTCCGAGTCGTTTAAATCCAAAAACTCAGACGACTGAGAAACCTGAATCGTTAATTATCGATGCAATAATTAATCATGGTTAAAGAAAGGGAATTTCAAGTGAAAGTGAGAAAAAAATACCTTTTTAAAATTCTGCCGGGCGTATTCAAATGCGATGTTCTTCAAATTTTCTAAATTTTCTGATTTAGCTAATTTCCAAATCGAAATACTATTCGAATGATCCATTGTTTTTTCAAATATTTTTTCACAGCCATCAACGATCGGGGCCATTTTCAATAATATTGCCAACATCATTATTTCATCCAGATTTTTCTTTGGCACTTCTGTAACAACCAAATAAATTTTATGAGTACGAACACCAATCATTAGATTAATATTAGCAATTGCCTGCGTACTCATAATTCCGGTGTAGCAATACTCGATCAAGGACTTGACAGTTTCCAAATCTATGTCTCGTATTTCTATTTCCGGCTTCGATGCTTTGTCACTGAATATTGTTTCGAAGTATTCACTGGATGATGCCAACACGTTTTTGTGAACGGGGATTCTGTATGATGAAAAAAATGAAAATGTTAATATAATATTTGCTTTTTTTCGTTCGCACGAATCAAATTTCCTCACCTTTCCGTGTTGACGATTATTTCAGCGTCGCAAAATTTGTTCCTGTTTTTCAGATCAAGTAGACGATTGCTAAACTCCTTCGGGTTTCTGATGATGGTTTCGAAGTCACTCATTTTGGATGATCGATTGAAGGTGTCTGCCTAGAATACTAATCAAACTGAAACTGTTCCTCATTTTATACAAGATTTTCTAACCACGGTGTTATTTATAAAAGATAAAATCAATAATCGCGGTTAAATAACCACAATCATGTGAATAACAAGTTTTTATTATCACTATGTCTATCAACACGGTCAATTTAACCGTTTCGGAAATTTCAATCTCGAATTACTTTTTTAATATTAAAGTTTTTTTCTTAAATTACTTCATGAATTTTCTTTTGCGTTTTTTCGGAGCTCTTTCAAGGGGCTATTAATGGCCTCAGAAGGCAAGTTTGGTTACCACTATATTAAATATACTAATCTAAATCTAATCTAACCTAACCTACCCTAACCTGACCAAAAAACAACTTAACCTAACCATTTTAAAATTAAATACTGATTAAAAAAATTATTTACTAGTAAAAATGAATAATTTACTGAGCATTTAGAACAAGTTACTGATCAACTTTATAATAAATTGCTGAAATTTTTTTCATTTTTTACTGACCACTTTTGGAATTGTAAACTAACCAAATAATTTGTCGCCATAATAATTTTGAATTGTTTACAATTAGTTGGCAAGTTAGTCCTCGGTTCTGTGTGTTGTTTGTGTTGTTACTTACCGGACGCATGCGAGATTATTACAATATAATTTTTTTATTAACCACAATCTTGGGGACAAAAGGATAAGTAATTATTTATCAGTTTACTTATTTTGCTGTCCCATTTTTCCTTTCGACTTGTTGTTTGATTAATGACTAACCACAAAAATGTCGGTGTCTGATTGTATGATAATAAGATAATTTTTGTTCAAACTTATCAATCGCTTGTTGATATTTGTCATTTTGTAATTTTTCTGTTATTTTTAAACTTTTCATTTAAACAATTTTCTGGTTTTGCCTGCAATGTCAGACATCGAAAGTTCAAATCTATTCATATCATCAAGAAAGCTTGTATTAACCTAAAAACATGTGCCGAATGCGTAATTTTTTCAATAAAAAACAGTTTTTGGCTATTTTTTAAGTATTATATTTCAAATCCTTCATCTACGTTTTCCTTTTAATCACATTTTTTTATTGGCCCCTTCAATAACTTAAAAACGAGATTTAACTGTATATTTAAAACATAATTACTATAAACGAATCCTTTGCAAATACGAACAAAAAAACTACTACATCTTTCAATGCTTCCATTATTCAACACACCCGGAGGGCTTCAAATCAGCCGAAGCTTGTTTCCAAAACACAGGGGACGATCATTTATTTATTTATCTTTATGTTCATCAAAAAAAAAGGAATCAGAGGGTCACTTTACATCCTAACAAACGGCGAAAAAAAAACAACAAATACGCAAAGAGCGGGTCATTTAGTTCGGCGCCAACAGATTTATTGTTTTCTGCGAAAACATCCGACTGCCGATGGCTCATTCCCTCCTCTTCTTCCTCCGACAAACAAATATAATATATATTTGTTTTATATATATATATATTTGTATTAAATGGCGCAATAAATATTTGCTTTGAAATGTCAACCGGGGGTGAGGATTCGTTCGCACAGATGGCACTTACATGTGCTCGCAATGGCTCGCATTGTGTTGCGGTGGAAAATGTTTGTCTAATGTGCAATAATTAATGTCGAGTGCCCTTTCGATTTATTGTGAATTAGATTTGGAGTGATTTAATGTGTTGGCGATTACGTTTTCGCGATGTGTTGATTGTGGTGTGCGCTTTGTTGCATTTGACGATCGTAGATAAGTTTTTTCGTTGTTGAATCGACAATTAGGATTGTGATTGTAATGTGTAAGTTGTATAGTGTTCTCTGTAAGATAAAATTTTAATTTTGGGTTTTAATGATGATGGGAAGATGATTAATTGAGAGCTGTATACTGAAGTCATTTTTGCTGAATGGTCTCGTGATAACGGAATGTAATTACATCGATATACTATTCTTTATACGTATCGCTTAATTTTAACCATTATTAAGAATCAATGTAATTGATAAAACTAACCGAAGGGAAGTCCACCATACCACCTGTTACATGCCATAAAACTAACCATAAATTTATTTGAAATTGATATAAAATCAAAATTCACCGTTTACTAGAATGAAAATTTTGCCGATTCTCTTCAGATCTTAACCAATTAACTTTAAATATCTTTTAAATTTCATTAATATATCATTCTTTTGATTTTCACTAAATAATTCAAACAAATAACACACATTTATTTTATTCATTGACTACACTACATACCGCTTAACTTCGATAGTCAGTTTAACGCAAGAACCCAAAACTGCAAGACCGCTTAACGCAAGAACCAATACGTTCAACGAAATTAAATAATTTTCTATAAACAACATAATACAATATAAAATATTCTTTATAATTAAAACGATTCTGAGCATTTAATATTTATTGTTTTCGGAATGACACGCCAACAATACACCGGTTAATAACGTACAACCCCCCTTAAAAAAATTTCTATTCAAAATTGAACCGTTTTTGCCGCGTTAACGCAATTTGAATGCACCCATGTCCCGGGTGTATCTTGAAATAAATTGTTCCGATAAAAGGGTGAGCTTGCACGAATCGCGTTGCCGTACAAATCCCGACAGGGAATGAATAAAATTCGCGTATAAATTTCGCTTTTGATATTATCGACGTGCCGGATCTAATGGTTATAATCATATCGATGCAATTGTATTGTTATAAATGGTTCAATATAGATTTAATCGATTGCTTCGCGAGTTTGCAATGTGTTAGATATTTGCGAATGTGCATTGCCAATTACGATTTGATCCGAATGGTGTTTGCGATTCTTTAGTTATTAATATGGTATCCTTGAACAAATGATTCTTTGTTTATAAAATTAACAGGGTTGTACGTTCACTTCAAAATTGACCGATTCGACTGGTTTTAGTGATTTAAAAATGATTCGGAATCCCAGTCAGTACAGCCCTGAATTAAAAACTCAAGAAAAATAATAGAGAAAATTAAAATTTCAGTAGATACAATAGGCTCAAGTTGGATGACGCTATCCCTCCATTACATAGGTTTTATCTTCCTTTTTCATTTCTAATTTTAAACTTGGCACATAAATTATATTAAGAGTGACAAAACGGTCGTTGTATTATGGCAAGTACCCTTCGCCACAGGAAATTTAATGATGTCCCACAGGAGATATTTAGGCGGGAGAACATTAGTGAGAATCGAACCGACCTTTCGTTGAAGGCGATAACAGAACACAATGTCGGCAATAAACATATACAGATATACGGACATTGTCGATGATCGTTATTGGAAAACGTGTTGTTTATATTCGCAAAAATAAGAGAAGCTCTCAAACATTATTATCGGGGAACTAAGTTAAGTTAAAAATCCAATCAACTTTTTTCCAATCTCGTTTCAAAATTAAATAATTCCGAAAACGCGCCGTTGAATTTTCCCTCAATCTATAATTGATTTTAACTTTTTTTTTCTCGTACTTTTCACTATGCATATATAAATATATTTTTTCGTGGAAGCTTTTTCAATTAACGCGATTATAAAAGCTCCAGGCGTCTGCGAAAATAAACCGAAGTTTAATTAAACGGCGTTATCAATTACGGGGACGGTTTTCCCAATATATAAATTTTGGCGCGGTTTTTAATTTATCTATTTTTATGCGAAACGTATAATGAATTTTTTAAATCTGCATATTGTTAAAAATACACATATTAAACGAAAAATCAAAATAAACCACTCATTTTTAATACAATCGTTAACAACTTTTGCTAACATTTGGACCGGTCGTAAACCGCAATTTCTTCCACACAATCGCTAATCTGATCCAACAACGCGTTATAATTGACCTTACACCATAATCGAGGGGGAAAAAGAAATGCGATATTTATTATAAACGTTATTATAAATTGGCAAACGTTCGTCACATAATTGGTTCTGTTGTTGGTCTCATAATGGAGCCGCGCGCCAATTACACGTGCGGAACGGACGATTCGTCACACGACACTTTCGTCACAATGCATCGGTCAAATTCACTTTTTTTTATAAATAGAAAACCATTTTAGAGTCTTCTTGAGGATTTTTTGATAAAAAGATTTGATTTTTTGAAAAAATGTAAGAAAATTTAGATTCGAGTCAAATGTGATGCTTCAAAGCTCTAAATATAATATTGGCTTCAATGATTTTTCAAGTTCTCTTTGACTATGTTACGCATAGTTTGCGTAATTGCGTTTTTCGTTAAAATCGAAAAGCTCTTGTGTTTTTTGTGAAATTAAATAACAATGAAGTAAATTTGATATAATCAAAATGATAATTTTACTAGTAACTCCTTGACTTTTAGCTTTTAGAATGAGTTTTTTTATGATTTACAAAGCCGATTTTTACATTTGTGATTTTCAACATTCTTTTGAAAACACTCTGGTGTTAGTAATGCAAGTCTTTTCCAGCCTTCTATGGGTATATCATAAAACACGTCAAATGTCATATTTTTTAATTTTTCATCAATCAATTTTTCAATAACACATATCAAAGAAAAACGACACATGAACGGATAACGTTAAATTTTACAAACAACACTAGAGTTTTAGCATTTTTCGTGGATAAAGAAAGTATTATAATTGCACAAACGTTGCATAACAATCATATAAGAATTTTTACCATGTTCATATTTGAAATGATATAATTTAAATATGACAGTTGTAAAAAATGAGTATAGATATTTGATAGAGTGTATCAAAGTCCGAGTCCCCTCCTAAGAGTTTGCATCCCCTTGCAAATTCTGCACGTTTATAACGCCACGCATGGAAATTACTGCTAAACTACACTTCATTGTTACACTAAAGGGTACGCAAAGTGCGGAGGGGAATGCTTTATTATATATCTTATATAATATGTATTTCATAGGGATTTAGATATAAAATTCGCAATATTCATTCATACAAAATCGTATAAAATTTTCAAATAAACATATCAGTACTTACACCTATCATAAAATTATGTTCCATGAAATTAATATATGCATCGATATCAATCAAAATAATATATGAATACCTTGTTTGCAATCTAAAATAAAAATTGTTAGTTTCGAATTCGCACCCCCTAACGACGCATACATGTTTTTGCACATCCTCCGACTCACAAAGCGTTCCAAATAAAATAATTGCATTCGGCTGCCGATTCGATACGATTGGTATTTTAATAATTATTAGAGTGAAGGGATTACGTGTCACCCTTTTGCTATTCCTCCCTTTTCGAATGTCGTATTTTATTATTGCATCATATGAAAACGTTTGTCCGCTTCATTGTTTTCGCAATTGATCTTTATTGTCTGCATATTTTTTTACGGCAAATTCAATTTTGCGCCAGTTGAATATCGTATTTCTAAACAGTTTTTGTGATTTTTTAAAATTTTTATTATTTATTTCGAAAATAATGTGTTCATGTTAAGTTTTTTTTAAGAAAGTATTATTTTTTCGTCAAAAATTTTTGAACTTACAAAACAGTTTCCATCACTCAAACTCTTTGAATGTTTTCATCCTCTTTTCTTTGTATAAGACGATGATACGTGATTATAAATTAATCAAAATTTCGAAACCACACATTAAAATATTCAATCAACACTCAATTCTAAAAAAAATCACCCCACCAAACCCAAAATCGAACAATAGCCCAAATCCGAAACACATCACCATACAACCACGCTCATCACAATATAAAGCAGCACTCGACTCTAACGCGATTATTACGACGTCACGTCGGCCAATTGTCATCGGAAAGCACAGATAGAGATTTGAATCTCGAGTGGCGCCCTTTGCCCCGATAACATCTACCAGACCCACCCTCGGGCCCACCCCCATAATGCGCGGCCGGGGTGAGGGCTTCGACCATTGTTGAACGTCCCGAAACGCTTATCGCTGTTTGCCTTGCTGGCCCGGAGCTTGTTTGGCCAATGCGAGGTCAACACGTTTTCGTCTTTCGAAAAATTTAATGATTTATATGTTACAGTCAGAGCGTTCATTGTCGTTAATGCATACATTATCTAGAGATTGTATACGCGCGCTTCGAGTTTTAGAGAAAGCCCACGATACGAGATTCCACATACACTATCTCTAGAAATGGGATATATTAACGAGAGAATGCATCGAATCGCTGATATCGATTAGAAAAACCGTATAATGAGTGATTTGACAGATGAGTTACTTTCGTTATTGACAGTTGGCAACACGTAAGACGCCAACTGACGTCTATAAGACGTTCGGTATTTTATAATATACATAGCTGTCATTTGTACGAAAAAATACTTATTGTGTTAATATAATTATTATGTTTATCATATATTATGCTTAATTCTCTGTATTTAAATATCTTAACAGTAAAAAATAACTTTTTATTTCGTTACATATTGCGAAAGTATGTAACATATGAGAAGTGCATTCTATAATACAAAGCGTGTATAGATCTCTATGTGCTACCAAACGTTTTCCGTTCCCGCAGCGATACTTATTTGTCACAATTTCTAATACGTAAACCAAAAACAAATTAGCGTAAATTTGATATTTTGGGTTTCTCCTATTTCCCTAAAACAAAATATACCCTACCGTTTTCCCTACATGCGATTTATTTATTTCGTTAGAACGCTACCTACCTCGGTATAGATGACTCATACATTCTCTAGTTAACATGTTCATTTATACTCCCATGTATGTTTTCTCTGAGCGATTTAGACAAAGTATTCATTTGCGAGAGAATGCATGTATTAACGGACTTAATGATTTGCCTGTAACATATACAGTACGTTCTGTACTGTGTTGTACGTTTCTGAGAATGTTTGCTGGTGAGCGAAAATCGGAAGCTCAACAAATGGCACGGTTCGGCGGCACTGCACCCCATTTGGTAATCTGGTCCAATTTAAAACTGTCACATGACCGAGCGAACCTTTTGTGTTGTTCCATATCCCGTTTGGATGTATGGAGTATGCTCCACAGACGATGGTCGAATACATAAGGGACGTCGTTTATAACAAATATGAAAATCGACTGCGGAACGTTTTCGAAGCTATTACTGTCAAATTATAATATAATATTTCGCTAGGATTGTTCTGTTTATATGATTGTTAGTGGACAGTCGTTTGAATTTTAAGAGTTTATCTGTCGAATATTAAGGGTTTTCTTTCGTCAAATTGAGTGCTATCATAGCAACGGTTTATTATGAGCGTTACCACAGACGAACGGATAGAAATCGGTTACATATTATATAGGGGAAACTTGGGAAATTCGGTACTATTGTATTAACCACTCGTTATTTTTATTTCAATATTCTTTGATAAAAAATGAGTCTAATATCGTAAAGAACCAACATTCTTTTGTATCAAATTATTTAATAATTTTATCTGATATCTCCTCAAATGATTTAATTTCGTGATGCTACGGTTGATTCAATTTTTAAGACCATCACTGTAGATATTTTAATATGGAAATGTTTCAAAATTTTATATACAACCCTATAAATAAATAGAAATCTATTAATAGTTTTTTTACGCAGATCAGAAACCATGTTTTATTCATCTGAATCATAAGTGTGCTTTATCCGACGAAAAATATGAAAACCACTGCAAAATATGTATAAACTAGCATCACATATGGATGGTTATCACTAAATTATATCAGCATAAATTCAAATATCTACTGTCAAGCTTCTAGTATAAAAAAATCGACTTTAATCGAACTACCACAGAATTATCCATATCACCGATTTACCCGAATTTCCCTTACATAGAAATTTCATCATATTCACAAAAAAATTATTTACAAACCAAATTAAATTAATCGAATCATCCAACAATCGACTAATTCAACTACATATATTAAATCAACGAAATATAAAATTTTCAGCTTAACGACACACACGAAGACGCGCATTCTTATTTCGAAGGGCTCCTTCGATTTCCGCCATTAGGATCGTTTCTTTTCGGTTCGTTTCGTTCGGCTTCGGTTCGGACTGTTGTGAGTGTGAGTGAGCGAGTGTATGGCGGGAATGGGTGGGGTTTGACCCAACTGTGGGTGTCGATGCGTGAAATAGATTTAGCGTCCGCGACTGCCGCTAAAACCCACCCACCACCCACCGTTTGCGAACAATTTTATTTCGAATGATGCTCTGGTTGATCACCGATGTTTTTCAATACGAGAAAAATTGCAAAATTTCACTACAGATTGTTAAAGAAAATAATTTAAACGTGCATTCGTAAAAAATAATAGTGTGAAACTTGAGCATTAAATAAAACGAATGTGCATTCAAAAAATAATGTGTACATTTAACACGAACGTTAAAATGTGTGTATTCGAAAAAATATCTGTACCTTAAAACAAATGAACGTGCATTAAAATGAATGTAGGTAAACGACGGCAACGGCGTAAATGTGACCAGGCCGAAAAATACCAAAGGTACGACCATTATTCACAATTTTCATAATAGAATCTATTCTCAACAAACCGAATTCAAGCAAAATCAACATTGATTCAAAAATGGACCAAATTGTTAAAATGTATAACGTTTTGTCGTTCTGTTCATACGTAAACAAATATAAACGTTGACACTTTTACAGTTGACAGTTGTATTGTATTACCTATAGAGAAAGGCGACTTTGACACCTACTGTCACTTTAATGCACAAACTATTCATTCTTTTGCACATTTCATATTTTTTTAATGCTCACTTTATACTGCACAATTTTTTTTTCTATAAGACACTATGAATACAATAATGCTCAATACGAGATTCTTTAATTGCACCAGAAATAATACACATCGTATATTTTTCTAATGCACAAGTAATTCGTTTTAAGGCCCAATTTATTTTATTTAATGCACAGTTAAATCGCACCCATTTTTAAATCGTATGATTTTCGATGTTGCCAATCAGCTTTATTTTTTTTTAAATATCAAAAGTTTGATTGAAAAATGATCGATATTGAATCGATAGAGGATTCTAAATTTTTAAAAATATATACTCTGGGTTGATCACTGATGTTTTTCAATACGAGAAAAATTACAAAACTTCACCATACATCGTTAAATCGTATGATTTTCGATGTTGCCAATTAGCTTCAATTTTTTTTTAAATACCAAAAGTTTGATTCACAAATGATCGATATCAAACCGATAGATAATTCTAAATCAAATTTTTTTGAATTATTCGACTTATCGGTAGATTTAGCATCGTTTTTGTGGCGGATACCAATTTCGCGACGGTTCGTCCTCATCGGAGACATTTAAAACGGTCCTTCGTATAATTGAAGGCGCATCAATAGATTTCCTTCGCAGAGTCCCACCCCGGCCATTTTCCAAATCGTTTTCGGATTTTTCCCGCCCTCCGCGTCTCATCCCCTCTCGTCTCCCTTCGTCCGTGAAAATTTTAATTACGCATTACCATAACCCAATCTCTCGATCCTGCGAAACTCCTTCGTCAAAAAAATATATGTACTCGGGTAAAATTCGAGGAATTGGTTTGTTATGTAGATATCGCGGATGTTAGGGGTACGAAATCGGAATTTATTTTTTCCATACGTAAAAGTATGTTTTTGTTTTAATGATATTATAAAATATATATATTGTATGGTACTTATGCTTGTTTGAAATAGAATCGTCTTAATATCATTTTATTACGGTTAATTAGTTTTTTGCCACTTGAACGATTTTGCTAAATAATAATTGCTTGAAACGGAATCTTCATAATACATATCGATGTTTTACGGTTGAATAGTTTTTTCTCACTTGAATTATTCAGGTAAATATTTGCTTTATAATTCATTTTATCAATCGAAATCATTGACAACAATAACCTGATTTATGATATAAGAAGTTTTTTTTCTTTGAAAATCAGATGAAACTTTTGAACGTTTAACTTATAGTTTAATTTAAATTTGACTTTCAAATCAATTTCAGATATTTTTAAAATGTATAAAATGCATTTAACATTATATTATATATAATTTAATCGATTCGAATCGCTGGTTTCGGTATAAATGATCGACACGCCATCCGATCGCGCGCCATTCTAAATTAACTTCTTCGCGTCGTGGCAAGTTTTCAGCTTCGCGTTTTATACTTATCTTGTATCTGACGGTTTCAGTTTATCCCATTACTTTCTCCCTCCAGACTATCCCTCTGAAGGAGTCCTGGGAGGCAGCCATATTAAACGATTCTCGTGTAACAGAACATTAACTACGGAAGACCGTCGCAAGATTTAGTCTCGCTCTAGTCCGGCGGTTCTCAAACGTTCGCTAACTAGCTTTATACCGATTAGGTTCAAATACATAGTTATCTGTATACCAGAATTTAAGTCTTTAGTTATTTTAGAGTTATTAAATCCAAAATTTTCGTATAATTGTGATTGAATTACAGGTATCTCCCGATTTACGCGGTACCTGTTTTACGCGATTTCACTTTAACGCGGTCAAGCAAACATTTTTTTATTAATTAATTCAATACAATATTGCGTGATGATATATATTTAATTAAATAAAAATTATTTAGTAAGATCAAAATAACGGTCGGGCACACGTCGGTATCGATGACCGTTTATGCCCCTTCTCCCGTTTCCTCTTTCCTTAAGCAGTGCACCTCGCTAATTAGTCTGAGGTTTGTTTTTGTCGTGTAAGCGTATCGCAATACATTTTCATGTGATTTTTTTTATGCATAATACAAATGGTAAAGATACTTGCATATTATTTGTTTTTTTTTTTCAAGCTTTTTATTATTCATTTGTAGTATATTTTCACTAATGTAAGACATATTTTTAATACAGCCCTACAATGTCAAACGAAGCTAAAAAGCTGCCGGTTAAAAGAAAAGTCATATCATTACAAAGATGGAAATTTTGGATCGCTTACAAAAGAAGAAAAAGAGTCATCTGTTGCTAAAGCTTATGAGATGAGATTTTGTTTCTATTTTTCAAGCTTTTTATTAGCTTGCTCTGGTTCAGAAATGTTGTTTGTTATTATTTAATTTGATTATAATTTTAATCTTATTTCAATTTAACTTTATTTTTTGTTACGCTTTTTTTAAGCGATTTCCTGAACCAATCTTCCCATTTAATATATATAGACTTCATGTCTTAATTTACGCGTTTTTTTGTTCTGGAACCTATCTCATTTTTTTATATGGGTAGGTACATACGCTTTCTTTTTTACGCGATTTCAATTTACGCGGGTTTTCACGGAACGTATCTACCGCGTAAATCGGGAGATACCTGCATTTATACATTTGATTTTGATTCAATTTATATAATCATTTATTTATACACAGTAACGAACATATCGTCCCTGAAGAGACGTAGAAAAGAGCGCACTTCAAACGAGACGCGTCCCTTTATAAACCTAAAAACGTAATTGCGATCTAATCGAATCGGACTTTTTTTCGCCGTTTTAAATATTCCCATAGACTTCGGTTCGAGCCGGTACGTGATTCAGACGTGTACGTATAAAAAAAAGCTTGAAAAAGTGGATCTAGGAAACGGAAAGCTCTCTCGTTCGCCACAAGGACGAGTCTCACCTCTATTCCCGTCTCGTGGCCCCTGCAAGGAATCAATTATCCTTTGAACGACTTTTCGAAATTGGAAGAAATCCCGAACGACCGGAGCTCGAGGATAATTCCACGGCTCTATCCTGGATTGTGGAGAAATTGCCCGCAACTTGCGTGCGCTCTGCTTGCGTAGCTTTTTAAACGATTCCTGTTGAGCAACGCTTGTAAATTGGACTTAAGTCTCAGTATAAATGTTCCATGGTTGCTGTATGTATTTGCTTTTTTAGAATTCTCAAATAAAGATTTTTTAAGCTAAAGAATAGAACTGAAAGTCAGTTTAGTCTTCTAGAACGTATCGATTCCTTCAAATCATTAGAGTTTAGTGACAATCGATTCGATCAGTGATCAAATGCTGATCATTTTGGATAAATATTATATAATTTTATTATTATTTTTATATTAAAATTTGACTTGTATAACGTTGAATTTGGGGTGTAAAAACTGTATTCGAATTCGTCGAATACCTTCCAAAATACATCACTCTTCAACGGAAGTTGTATAGATTATATATGTTGATGATCGTGGTAATTTCTAGTATGATTTAGCAAACTTTAATATGTGACCTTGCACAAAAATAAAATCACTTTCATAATTTAATCAAAGCGTTGTTAGAGGACACAAGAGATGTTTTCAATTTATTCCGAGACAAGTGTTTATGATTTACGACCACGAAATATGCGAAACGAAACGTGTCCGAACACACAAATATTAAATTCGTACCGTCCCGTATACGTTTTTCTTTCTTTTTGAACACTTTTTTTTTCTGAAAAAGTTCGCGACAAACAAATCGTCGCACGTATATTTTTTTCATAACAACTTAACCGGGAACGAACCGCGATTAGCTGTCATTGTAGACGGCAAACTATGCGTGCTTCTTTTTTTCGACAACGGTATGTTAACGAGGCAATTTCCTATTTCGAGACATTCGTATACAGGACGATTTAAATTTGTATTAGTTCGACGAAACGAGCGGGATAATTAAATTTTGAATAATTCTAATATCGTTCCGATTTTTCTTTTAGAAATTATGTTGTTCCGAAGGGGAACGGATGTGTATCGTCTCATATAAATTTGTCAACCCGAATATTATTTCGTATTGCTGCTTTTGATGTCGACAAATAGACGATAACGTTTTTGAATTAGGCAAAGCGATCGGGTCGTTAACTTCACCATCCGACGCTTATTTATAATTGAAATATATAAAAGACGAAATCGTTGAATCCATAAATTCACTTAATTTGTTAAAAAAGCGTGAATGAAAATACAGGATGGCCACTGAATGACTGAAAGTTTTGGAAAAGTCATAACTTGCTCATTTTTTTTTAATATTTTTTTACCAAGTTATAAAGAAACCTTTTGTGATTAAAATGGCTGAGTAATATCGAATAAAACTCATCGGGTTTTTCTATTCCAGTGACAGATCAATTATTGAAATTCATGATTTAAAAACTTAATGAGTTTTAATCATTGCTGGATATTATATGTGGCCATTTTTATTTACAAAAGTTGCTCTATAACATGTAAAAAAATAAAATAAAAAAGATTGAAAATGAGCAATTTATGTTTATCTAAAATCTTGAACCTTTCATGTATTGTAATTCGAAAAAATAGATACATGGACAATTAAACACCTATCTTACCTAATTGTTATAACATCTTCATTTATAATTAAACCCGAATCGATATTTTTAAATTTAAAAAGCCCAAATCATACAAAATCAACTGTATTTATTAAATTGAGCATCGTTTAAAAAAAAATAAAAAAAATAAAGCATTTATGTTTATCTAAAATCTTGAACCTTCCATATATTGTAATTCGAAATAATAGATACGTGGACAAGTAAACACGTTTCTTACATAATTGTTATAATTAAATCCATATCGATATTTTTATATTTCAAAAGCCCAAAGCATACAAAATCAACTGTATTTATTAAATCGAGCATCGTTTAAAATTAAATTAAAAAATCAAAGCATAGAAAGTACGAGCACACACACAAAGCGTGCGTCAAAGGAAACTGTCTTGTCGGCTCGTCAAAGGCCCCCAAACACATGGAACGGGCCACATGCTTTCAGAGCCACTATGCGATGACATTATAATTATTTCCTGACTTTTTTTCACGCACGTTCGTGAACCGAGCTGAAACCGAGCCCGTATTTCTATCGTCGCGTAAGCGCCGATCAAAAGACCCACGCTCCGGCCGATTTTCGCCGATTCGTATAATTATATATTAATTGTGGCGGATATTTATTATTCGGGATATTCGATTTTAAGTGTTTGTAATGTGAGGGGGTGTTTTCAGTATTTCAGTAAGTTTGTAGGTTGTTATGTGTGGAGATCGGTTCGTTTGTGTAGGATGGATGGGAGTGTGGAGAATCGTATGAATGTGTGGATCGAATAGTATTTTGTTGAGATATGGACCATTTATTTTGAAAGTGGTGCAAGTCCATTTTTGAAAAAAAATGAGATATCCCGTAATTCATGCTTAATTTAATGTAAATTTTTTATGTATAATTAGTCCATGTTTAATTTCTTAAAAAATTTCCATGTTTTGTACAGCTTAAAATCGGTCGGTAAATGAAATTGTATAATCATTGATTTTGAAAGTGGTGTAAGTCCAATTGACACCGGTAGGTGGCTCTGCAGGTGATATGTGTACAGGACAAAATCGAAATTTACAAATGGCATTGAGGTTGTCCAGTCATTGGAAAATAACATTCACATAATTGATCACAAATTTTTACTCTCGGGGCATTCATACCTTCCGAACGATGCAGATTTTGGCATCATAGAAATGGCATTGCGAAAAAAAAAAGAATATTCTGTACACACCACAAGATTATTATGATGTAATAACACAATGTAGAAAACTTGACAAATTTATTTTACATGAAATGAAACGAGATAATTTCGTTTCAACGAAAAATCTTCAAAATGCGATTAAAAAACAGATAAAAAAAACACTAATGGCGAACAGGTCTATTGGTTGCAAATATGTTGGTTGAGGTTTCTCAAAAGTGCACCATATACTATTTTTATATAAAACATCGATGAAGGACGCCGAATTTAAAACTATAAATTTATTACCCACGCGTCCTGGAAGACCGCTAAAATTTGAAAAAATCGCCCTGGCGCCTTTGTACCAAAATGCCAGGCCTATTACTTACGAAAAATATAAAGACATCAAGCAGTTATTACCTTATATACCACCGGTGCATCATGCATATTTCGAAACACTGCCACATGCAGAGAGCATAAGTAAATACTGTCAGTATCTTGTAATTTTGATAATGTAATTAGCGTCTAAAATTAAGTTTTATGTCATGTCATGCGTATTTGTAAACAAAATTGGATTAAAATAAAGTATATTTTAGGAGATATTTGATTTTCCAAAATTGAAATTAAACGATTATTACAAATGTCTAATTTTGAAAGTGGTGTAAGTCCATTTACAGCCCATAAATATGTATAATTGTAGTCTAATTTGTCTAAAACAAATCTATATAATCAAATTAAATATTGATAAAACAATAAAAACATTGCCAGACTTCATATAATTTGCCTATATTTTTTAATTAACAGATATGCAAACCTCTAATTATCTCGAAACAAGAGAAAATGGACTTACACCACTATCAAAATAAACGGTCCATATAATGTTACAGTGTTATTGCTTTATTTATTGAATGCTTGGTTTGAAATTTAATGGCTTCAAAAAAATCTTAGTAGTTCGAACTTTTTTGATGAAAATTTGAAAAGTTTTTAGGGTTAAAAAACGACTCGTTTTATGTTGTTTATTCGAGAATATTTTTTTGCGTGAAAATCCAACTTCTAGGCGTATAACTTTTTTGGTCAATTTTTTTTTAACTTGGTTGAAATTTATTTTGAATTTGTGTAATCAATATCGAGTGTTTTTGAATAAATATACTAATTTATGAGACTATTTTTTTGATGATTTGAAAAAAGTACTTAACGTGAGAATTCATAGTAGAAAAGTATATTTTGTTTGTAAAATTTTTGATTACGAATGATTAAAATTTAAAATCGCTTTATATAAATTACATAGCTTTTAAACTCCAAATTCAACCTTATACAAATCAAATTTAATATTTTTATTTTTATGTTAAACCTATTATAAATCAAATTCAATCACCGCAAGCTTATTTTCATTTTTTTTTTGATTATATGAAAAATATAAAAGAAACTTTAGATACATATCCTCGGTACCTATTTTTAGATCGATTTAAAAATGTAATTGATTATTTATGTGAAAATTTGTAGAAATCACTAACTGATTGTGAGATTAACAAAGTCAAATTGAAGAATAGATCCTATTTTATCGATTATTATGAAAACAGTCTTAATAATATTTTCTGATGGTTGAATTTTTTTTGTAAAAAGTTTAATTTGAAGTTTAAAATGATGGATTCGTAGATTAAGCGATTGAATTTCATTTGTATTATAAAAGGAGAAATTTGAAGTGTACAAGTTATACAGATAAATGCATACGATCAAATATATTTTTATACCAACCATGCACCTTACATAAAGCGCTTTACATAAACAAAATACGATCCCGCAACATTTTCACCCGCCAAAAATTCCAAAAACCAACGTCAAAAATAAACCATTACATAAAAAAAACAAAATTTCAAAACAAACCAATACCGAACCGCCAATCTAATTGCATTCCTCACGTATTTTAAAACATAAGAGCCTCATTGTCTTCAGGACGACCGTCACTTTCAGACGTCGCCATCAAAGAGTTTCACGCGGGCCACATCACTCACTCTAATTTGGCATGTCTCCTCCGATCGAAATTACCATGAAAATAGTCACAGAAAGAGTGGACCGTTTTGTTGGATGTCACGCGGATAAACGCCGTCGATTCGGCCATCGAATTACGTTATCGTTTCAGCCTGAAAAAAGCTGAAGCGAATCCGCGACATCAAAGGGTGGATGTTAAACGGTCGATTTTAACGTTCGTCAAAGCGGCGGTTAATCGTTCGGCCGTTTGCGTGGGATGTTTTATGATTTCGGATTTAATTAATTTTGGTGGTGAAGTAATAATAACTTTCACTGATTTTTACGCAATTGTGAAATTTTCGTACGAAATTTCATGGCGTTTGAAAGATTCGTTCTGTTTTTTCAGGTTTTTTTGGACGCACAATATCTTTTTGTTTGTGTGTTTTTTCGATACAATATTAATTTCATGCTAGTTACATCTTCGTGATTTTGCTTTATCTACGCATTTTTTGTTGTTATTTACACAATTATTTTTAACAAGATTCATATAAATATATTATTATAAAAGACAGTCGAAACATTGTTTCTTTTAAAATAATAAATTCTCTTTAGGAACGACGTTCAGGACCATTTCCTTTGCATTCGCTGCACGTCCGACGACTAATTTGCACTCTATTTGCATTTTAAATGCAAGAAAATTTCTCAGATTATCTCGAAAGGACTCCTTGATGTCTCAATTTAAAAACCATGCACAATTTAGCGTCTTTAAATAACGAAAAAACGAATATTCGCATTCAACGTTCGCGCGATTCGCAACCGCACAATATTTCCCAAACGGACGATAATTTTTTTTATGAAAATAATAAAAACCAGTGTTTCTTATTTTTTTGTTGAAGAAATGGTTTTGTTTGTTGCGTAGGAAAAGCGGCTTTTTCAAAAAGCAAACGATTTCGTCTAAGAGAGTCACGCTCGAATTGGTTCACTCCAATTAACCAATCGAATGCCAATAAGCATCGAAAAAGGTTCGATTCGGAAAAACGAAAAAAGTATTTTGTACGCCAAATCAATTAATCCATTTACTGGTAATCCGATTGTTGTTATTATTATACTTTTTGTTCATTTTTCGGAGCGGTTTTACTGAGAAATTAATAGATTGTTGACAATAAAGGGAACTGGTCTGATAAATGAAACGCTTCTGTTTTTTTTTTTATTGTATATGTATTTTTTCAATTACTTCAATAAGAACGAATTTGGCTTCGTTAATTTACTCATCAATTGATTTTGTCGATCGTTTATAATATTTTACAGGTACATACGTAAAACACATGAAGCATGTTTCAATTTAACGAACATTGAACATTGAGATAATTCCGCTTACTATTTATTTTATTAATTTATTATATAATAATAAAAAAAACTTAAAAAAATAATAATGTGCGATTTACAATATACACAACTTTCACGACTTATATCATAAGCATAAATAATACAAAGACATTTGGCACTCGGAGCATAAAATGTGCAATGTGGATTCTCGTGTAAAATTATTATCAAATCTCTGTGGGAAATGTGCGATATTATAATACAATACAACATAAGCTTTTTTCATCAATCACGAATCATTTACTATACATTTTTATATTTACAGTGATTTTTTTACATAAAATTTACAGACAATAAAATCAGTTTCTCTATAGAAGAAGCTGAAAATTATCGATTGTAAAAACAACGTTCTTGTTTGATCTCAAATCGATCGACGAACACAAATAAAACAAGCTTGTTTAAATAATCATTATCACATCATTAATTATATTTACATAAAACAAGCCATTTTAATTAGATATGCATTATAATCTCACTTACGATTAAAAACATTTTTAATTTATCCCTACTTTTGTCACAATGAAAATGAATTATTTAATTTTTTCTTCACACATAACGATTAAAAAAAATGTTTTTTTTTATTGCACACTATTTTTGATTATAAATTTGTTATCTAATTATGCATTTTATCTTCAAATAATTAAAATTATTCACATAAACGATAACTTCATCGATTGTTCACTTGTGTAATGATTCATTTCGAAATGAGTCGTTCGATGATATTCGGTATAATTTGAAATATTTTATATAAAAATAACAATCTATCGAAATTTGAATTTGAAAGAAATAAGTTTTTTTATGTATTTTTTTTCAAGCGCATCGATTATATTGTATACAACTTTTTTGATTTTTTTTATAAAAATTTAAAATTGATTAAATCAAATATATTTTATTATTTTGTCAATTATTAGTAGCAGATTTATCTAGAAAAAGTCTGAAATTTTGCAAATTTTTAAATCTTCCCTTTCATAAACAAACATACAATTTTAACACTCATAAATTCAACTTTTTACAAATCAAATTAAACCTTTTTATATCAAATTCAACAATCAAGTTTAATAAATTAATTGAAAAAATTTGAATTTGATTAGTAAACGGTTGAATTTGATTTGAAAAAGCTTGAATTTGATTTGTAAAGGGTTGAATTTGAGATGTATAATAAAACTCATATTATGTTTTTAATAAATAATCCGAATTTGCACTTTTTTTAAATACTTCACTTTAACTGTGTTATATTGATATAGTTAAAGTAAATTTAAAAAAAAATCTAAAAAATATGAGCCCTTAACTTAAATAGTTGGGTGTCTTAGATCGTATATACATATGTATGTTATAGGCGATTTCTAATCCAGAAAATCTCAAACGTTATTCATTTTCATTGAGCTTTATGTACTACAATTTAAGGCTCATTATAATGCTACAAAACGTTAAAATCTGTCCACAAACAAATATTTACTTTATTTACTGCAATCTAAGGCTCATTATAATGCTGCGATTTAAATGTTGCTCAAATCCAGAACTTTACATAATCGCGTATTTACGGATTTAAATATGAGCGTGAAATCCTTTGTCATAAAGCTTAATATCTCATAACATTTGTTTGTACGCAGATTCTAACGTTTGAGATTTCCTAGATTAAAAACCGCCTATAACATATAGATAAATCTGCCATTGAAAATATAAAAAAAAATCTAGACCATATAAAAATTTCTCATTTTAAGATAAAATTTCGAAACAATACATAAAAAAACCGAAATCACAAAACGACCCAAACCAAAAACCCGTTCTTAAAACCACACAAATTACAAATTGTTATTGCTGGACTGCTTATGGTGGTCGTGCAGACCCTCAGCCGGCGATCACGCGGTATGCGAATGCGGCAGAGCATGGTGGTGATGGTGTCCGGCCAGATGATGGAAGTAGGCCCCATAGGCGGGCGGAGCACCCCCAAAGCCATAGTGGGCGGCGTGGGGCGCATACAGAAGGGCGCCGCCGTAGGGCGCCGCCCCCGCGAACGAGCCGCCCCCCGAGGGCGGAGGCACCGTGGGGCTGTTCACGTCCATGCCGGGGTTCTGCTTCTTCCATTTCGTACGTCGGTTTTGGAACCAGATCTTCACCTGGAAAAAGAGGGGAGGAGTTACAGCGGGGTTTTTTTAATGGTGTTTGAGGGTTGGAGGTGATGGGGGGGTGAATATTTGTAATTTTTGGTTGTATTTCGTTGGATTTGTCTATGAGTGTGAGAATTGGCGATCGAACTTACTAACTTACTAACAAACTTACACGAATCAATGTATACCTGTTTCTGTCAAGTATGTCTTGCCGGATGAGCGCAAAGAGTTAATGTGATGTTGAGGCAAAAGGCTAATGTGATGAGGGGGGGGGGGGTGAAGATTTGTAATTTTTGTTTGTATTTCGTTGGGTTTATCTATGAGCGTGAGAATCGGCGATCAAACTTACTATCTTACTAACAAACTTACATGAATCAATGTACGAGTATACCTGCTTCTATCGAGTATGTCTTGCAGGATAAGCGCAAAGAGTTAATGTGAGGTTGAGGCAAAAGGATAATGTGATGTGAGGCAAAAGTTTGAAAAGGTTGTATGTAAGGCGAGGCTCCATAATGAGTGCATGTTTATAAGTTCAGTACTGATGTGTTCATACGTTTTAATATAAGTTTTATACTCTAAATTCAAACTTTTACGAATCGAATTCTAAAATGAAAGATTTGTAATTTTTGGTTGTATTTCGTTGGGTTTGTCTATGAGCGTGATAATAGGTGATCAAACTTATATCTGCTTCTGGCAAGTATGTCTTGTTGAATGAGTGCAAAGAGTTAATTTAATTTTAAGGCAAAAGGTTAATGTGATGTAAAGTTTGAAAAGGTTGTATATAAGGTGAGGTTTCATAATGAGTGTACTCCTATGTTTATGAGTTTAGTACTGATGTTTTCATGTTGTTTATACTCTAAATTCAAACTTTTAAGAATCAAATTCTAAAATGAATGAAAAAGTTTGAATTTTATTTGAAAAAGGCTGAATTTGATTTGTAAAAGGTTGAATTCGAAGTGTAAACCTGAATAACAATGCTTATTGTACGGTCTCGTCTTTGATGAATCGAAATAAAAATGCTTACTAGGTGTTTTTTCAAGTTGTGTTAAAATTGATTTTCCAAGCTTTATTAACTTGACTTGTGTCTAGGTTTGTAATTAGATTAAACTTTGAATTTTTAAAATAACTTTTGATTTATTTAGAGAAAATTTTACGTGTGTTTTTCATGACTTTATAGAAAAATAATCTTATGGAATGCTTAGATTTGTATGATACTAATTTTAGTGATGAGGATTCTATGAATCGGAATCATGAAAATTTTCAAATATTTTTTATTTATATTCTATTATACTATTGATCAAATTTAATGCATAATCTAAAACATATCAAGTTATTTTTAAATTAATTTTGAAAAACAACTACATATTTAATAAACATTCAAAGATCAACCTAAAATTTCCTAACCATAAATATGAAAGCAATATTTCAATTACCTGAGTTTCAGTGAGACTCAAACTGAGCGCTAGGTTTAGCCTTTCGCAAACTGAAAGGTATCTTGTCGTTTTGAATTTGTTTTCCAATGAAACTAGTTGTTCGTACGTGAAAGCCGTTCTTGCTCTTCTGGGTTTTGCTCCTCCACCACCACCGCCTTTTCCACCTTCTTTGCTCGACGAAGCTTTTCCACCTTTCCTCGATGATGATCCCGAAGGTGATTTAGGATCTCCGCTATCGTCGAAATCGGATTGTGTAAGAGTATCGTCGTCTAAATTTTCCTGGTCCTCGTTTTCCATATCGTCGTTTTCCATGTCAGAATGTTGTAGGTGCTCTTTGCCTGCAAATAAAATAAATAAATCTATCTAAAAACCATCATGACGAGTTTAAAAATATTTTTCGAAGCGCTCCATATAGTTTAAACATGTGTAAAAATTTGGAACGCTCCCGTCCCATACGTTTAATTTTTTATTTGATAATTTATTTTCGTTTTTAGAAGCTGCGTATGCGCAATTAAATCAACACTTGTGTTCTCGACGAGCCAGTTAACATTCAGTTTTCGAACGATATAATATAAAACGAAACATTTTTTTAATGAGGCATAATTTGAACGATATGTGGATAAGAGCGACGAAATTTTAATTCGCAAAACGGCCCTCTTTATGTATACGTAAACTTGGATTTTCTTAAATAGATCGTAAAATATTCGATGTTGTAATCCTGGCCGCGATAATAAGCTACTTTATGACATTTCGGAAATAGAACGATTAAATAGAAATATTGCATATTTAAATTTTTTCATATTGAAGCCGAATTTTCAATATGAACTTTGTAATAGTTCAAATTTATATTTTCTTAAGTAATCAAAACAATTTCGCATTGAAAATTTTATATTGTGATTTATATTCAAAATAATTAGTTTATATATAAACGAACGAATGAATTTCTTTCAGAAAAATCGGAATTCGATCGTCGCCAAAGTTCAGTAACCGGAATTGATATGATTTGCGTCGAGTATGACGGGTCGGATTCGAAAGTAAAAAGGTCACCATTCCAAAGGATTCTCAGCTGGGTTCAGAAGGGAGGATCCCAAAGTGGAAAATGGTAGAACGGGGTGGTTAGGAGGCTTAAAGGGGATCAAAACTTTTCACTTAAGCGACACGGATCAATTTTAATCCTTGGCCGACCGAACGGAGAGATCAGATTCGAGCTTATTTCAAACACGACTCGCAATTTTCGCAAAAATTCAATATAATATATAATTTGAGTCATACAATTACGATTCGATACATGTACTGTACATATATTGATATCGAGGCTATTTTTGTGCAAGAAAATTTAAGTCATGCAATTATACGGATACACTTGGGTCTGTTTTTATGCGATAGATACGTTCCACGGGGAGTCGCATAAAAAAAATACTTGAACTACATAGAAAACTGAGAGTAAGGTTCCATTATTTTTAAAACTACATAACTTTAAATAAATGTAATAGAATGTACCAAAAATAGCATAAAAAAAGTTTATAAAAAATTTATATAAATAAAAACAATACATATTTATCTTAGAATTGCTTTATTAAATTTGAATTTGACTCATTTACAATAAATAGATTTTCTTATTTATTGAAAAGTTGACTAGCTTCTTGTATAATATTTACAGTAAGGGGGGCAGAAGTTTCTTTCACTTCAATATTCTGTTTCTTCGCTGCCATCCAAAATCAAACCAATAATATCATCGTCATTCAAGGGATTACCATCAAGCAATTCATCGACATCATTTTGAGAAAAAGTTTCAAATCCTTCTCCACCAAGTTGATTTTCCAAAGTAATGATTTAAAATTAGATTTAAAAACAATTCCGTTCGCCCATCGCCCTATACACACTCACATTATAACTTGTACTAGAGTTAATTTTAATTTTTTTTTAAGCGCATGCGAATAAAAAACTGTCCTCTATAGTTTTCTATAAGGGATAGGTTTCATTATTTTAGAAAACCGTATAACTTCAAAATCGCATAAAAAAGATCCACATAAAAACAGACCCAAGTGTATATCGATATCGAGTCTATTTTTGTGTAAGAAAATTTCGAGTGTATTCGTCGTAATTGTCGGAAAATTCGCTTTTGGGTTTTAACAATATGCGACAGCCTAATCGAAAACGTACTTAATATTTTGTCGAAATCGGCAAAAGTTGTCGGTGCGAATCGAAAAGCCAATTAAAAAAGTCGGCGGAGCGAGCAAATTGGGCGCGGCCGATTATCGCAGCGACTTATTAACAACCCCTTCCCGTCCCAACCCGGGAACGGGTCAGCGGGAACTTGGAAGAAGTGTAGTGTAACCTCGATTATTTGAAATTTTCCGGGTCGATTTGTGATTTTTTAATGGTTTTATTTAGGGGAAATAGGTGCGGATTATGATGATGGGAAAAGTGTTAATCATTTTGAATATTCGTTAGATTTAGAATGTATTTTTTATAAGTTTTGAATATCTTCTATAATATCTTATAGAACAATCTGTAGTTGTGTGGATTTATGTTTAATTTAAAGAAAATTTAATTTATATAAGATCGATGTAATATAATATGGCGAAAATTTGAAATTTAATATTGATTTATCGTTTGTATAAAAAATTCTGATATGTAATATTTGAAAATTTGTTCACAATTTTTTATAGTTGATTTAAGTTATAATTAAATATAATATGGAGTATTTAAAAATATTATATGTGTATCGAAATTTTGGATAGCGGTAGATATTCTTAGAATACAAAGAAGAATGAAAGTTTTTTATATTAATTATTTAACTCATATTTAATAATTGAACGAATTTCCGAGTTTTCTGCCTTTAAACAAGAATATTACATATAACGAAAAAAAAAATTTGATATTTTTCAAAACGTAAAATGATTCCGAAAGAGGAAATATAATATGTATAATAGAATTCTAATAAAAATATAATACTAATGTAAAACAAAATCTATCAAAGTTGTTCATAAGCTTCACTAAAAATTTTATATAATACCCAATATAATTTCTCTAAAATTTAGATGTTTTATTTATCAAAAATAATCAACAATTTATTTTCCTAAATTTAAAATAAAAAGTAATAATAGATGAAAAATTCTATCAAATTCATATAAAATACAAATATAAATATTTTTTTTTTGAAAAAAATTTCCTACACCGATTTCTTAAACTACCATTAACTTCCACTATGTTACATAACAACAACTACCCACATCACTATTATAATAAAAATTTCCAAATAAACAACAACCCACTCACCAAACAATCCGCTCACCAAACAATACCCAACCCGAACAATCGAGCACCCACTGTACCTCGAAGAAAGAGGCACCCTTCGTCGAGGACTATTATTATTAAGCTCACGGCATCTTGCTCGCTAATTGTCAATCCTTGAAAGTTTCAGGTGGCTCGTTGCGAACGACGCGACACGGATCCGAATTTACTTAACGAGTTAATTAACAACACTCCCGGAGGCTGTTACAATAAACTTCCGACGAATATTTAGCGTTAGATCCCCCTGCCGGCTCGTTTCCAGGATCTTCTTCATAAATTGGGGATGCTTTTTGGTGTTTTCGGGTTCGATTTCGTTTTTGTGGTGTCGAATGTTTGAATTAGATTAATTTTGATAAATTTTATGTATCTATATGAAATTTATCTACTTGCTTACACCCAATAAAAAGGTAGTATCTATTTTTAATCCTTTTTTTACATGGTTCCGAAATAACACGGTTCAAGGAAGATGAACCGATAAATTTTTCTTATACGAATTTTTCACTTTAACATGGTATAAAAATATGTATCATTATGCCACAATGGTAAGATTCGATGCAGGTCAGTATACTGATATAATTATAGTTATTAAATAAAAAAAATTGATGATTTTACTGGGCGAAAATTTTTCACATTACACATTTTTTATAAAGTACATTTGGATGGAAGTTCTATCCAAATATAATCATAGAACCATCTCCAATGTTTGTATGGTCAATACAAATTTTTTTACACGGTTTTTAATTTACACTGTAGGCTCTGGAACGTATTCCCCGTGTAAAAAGAGAACATAGATTATGAAATTTATCTATAAAAACTGAATAATTTAAACTACACATAAAGCAATAATTTTATATTAAAAAAAAACTATCTTTGCCCTCATTTTGACGGTATTATTATATCTAAGAAATATTCGGAAGTGAATTTTGGAGAAAATTTTTGATTTTATTAACGCATTTGTTTGATGATTAGCAAACTCAAATAGTCTTCCTATTTTATCACAAAATAGTCAAAAACCACAAAAGTTACAACTATCCATCCATCTTGTAAGATGGATTAAAAGGATAATTTTACTAGATAATAAATACATGTTGTGATACAAGATTTTTGTTTGGTTTGCTGATGTTCAACTTAATACGGTAAGAAACTCAAAGGTATTCTACAAAAACCGCTCTAGTTTTTTTTTCTTTAAATGATAATACTGTCAAAATTAATGCATAGGTTTGCAAGAATATTTTTTAAAAAACGTGATTATTTTCTTATATTTAGTTTTAAGGATTAAGTTTCTATAAATAAATTCCGCGATCAATGTTGTCACAGTAGTAAATATATCGTATTGAGATCATATGAAGCGTATCATATCACGTTATATAATCGAATACAGATTTCTGCAGCAACCGCAAACATTCCCCTACGTGTATCAGAAGTGTTCAATATTTTATTTTTATCAGATTTTATATAAAAATATTTAAATTGAGGTAAGATTAATATATTAGTAAATTATTATTAGTTAATTATTGAAACATGAATTAATTTCTTATGCTATTTTTCGCAAAAACTCTACGAATACTTAAAATAATAATAATAATTCGTTTAATTATAAATCACAAATCATCGATGACTATTTTAGGATCTTCTATGATAGTTTTAGGATCACTTGAAAATTATAAAAAACTCCTAGTATATTTTATTAATATATAATTTTTTTAATTATAGTGTATAAAAGCATCGATTGTTATAAGTATTAACAGTTTTAACACATATAATTAATAGGAAAATATACATTTTATTATCAAAATAGTAAAAAAATTATAATTTTTTCTTGATCAAAACAATTAAGCAAATCAAACATCATTCAAAATTATTATTAGACTTTCCTTGAAATATGTACATAACATTTGAAAACATTTGTCAGATATAAATAATTTTCATCAAAAAAAAAAAAGATTGAATTCCCCTTTCCCGCAATAGGGTGTCCATGCGGCTTCGTTACTCGTACGAAGGTATTCAGTTACAGGTACTACACGTAGACCGCACATTGCACATTATCGGCTAATGCTAACAAACTGGATCCCTCGCAAAAGCCAGGGGGAATTGCGAGTTCGCCCTTAAAGCATAAAATATATTACCTATATACCTCGCACTCATATACGAGCATGAATCAATTTATCAATCTATCTCTCGGTGCACAGACGACACTGCACAATGGGGGTGGGATACTCGGTTAGGGTTGCTATTTTCATATCTTTTAAACATGTTTTTTTTTAATTATCAATTTATGGTTGATTCTAAAGATTAGTAAGGTTAAGTGGAAAGTGATGCAGTCAGTAAATAATCCAAAACCATTTAACAGGTGATGGTTTTCCTTATTCAAACTTATAGATTAATGAACATTTCCTTTTTAAAATTTTACGATATCCAAAATATTAAGCCTTTATATATGAAAATAAATTGTTATTGATATATTTAACTTGAAAATTTCCACGAAATTGTACTAAGTCTTTATAAATATATGAAAATAAATTATTATACTATATTCAATTTGAAAATTTCCAATGAAATTATGTTTTTATTATGAAAATTCAAAATTAGTAACAGCCCTAGTTAAAGTACGCCCTTTAACTTTCCCGCATTGGGGATGGTGGAAAAAGTCTATTTCGCAACACTTTTGTTGCGCCTTTTGTGCCTCGTTATGGACGCATTCTATTGTGTTATGATCAATCGAAAGCTGAGGGGAAATCCGTAAATTTTCGCGCATTTTTCCGCCAATTTTTTCGTTTATTTTGGAAGCATGTGATACGTATGATTGTCGAGTTCTGAATCCAAACATTTTCATATTGTTTGATTCAACTTTTATTAAAAATTTCATATATCAACTAAACAAAAATGTTTTCAATGCTTTATTCAACAAATGCCAATTATCCACAACACTAATACCGTTTCAATGCACTGAATTAAAACGTCGGCTTTGCATACAAAAACTGCACCTCGTTAATTTCCCATAATTTCCACCATATTTTGCACACAATGCAGTGCAGATATATTATATAGATAATAGTGGAATAGTAGTTGGGTTGCGGTCGTGGTGACAATGTGATTAGTCACCGCCCTTCACTGAAATAGATACGAACCGAGGTTTGAATGTCAACCCTCCGATGGGACAACTAGCCCTTTATATATTTTGAAAAAAAAAATAATTGGAAAATGACGTTGTGGGCCTTTTAATTGGCATTTTTTTGATGAAAATTTGATCCTTGTTACGTACAAGGCTATTGAACCTTACTAATTGTAGTATGTGTTATTCAATTGATCTCTTTTTCATTAATGAAAGATTGATTTCAATGTATAATATGATAACAATAATAATCTATTAATAAAACAATGAAAAATCTTATAGTGTTAATGAGTTGCTTAAATGATAATACATACATATATGCTTTAATTATTTATAAATAAGTATGAAGAAGTAATCGTTTTAATATCTGATTCCCAATGAAATAACTAATTTCGAAATCACAGTCAATCGTGAATAAAATATATAAAATCGATGGAAGCAATGAAAAATATTCATCGATGCATTGAAAATCCGCATTAATTTTCGCTGCCATTTACATACAATTAGTATGCAACGATTTCGCAATTAAGCGGGCGCGAACTAGTGGAAAAATCGCTTTTTGAGCACACACGTTATATTTTATACACATAATTCTATAAATCCATATTAGTAATTGGTATACCTAGAAACGCTTTTCAATATTCATACTAGGAATAATAATTTTTATAGGAATTCTCTATATAATATAAATTTTTCATTCATAATAGTATAATGTAAACTTTAAATTATTATTATATTATTTAACGAATTAAAATCATTACTACGATAACAATCATTACAACGAGTTTATTTCTGTGAATCAAAAATTCATGGACAATTCACAAATTTATGCCATAATCATTCAAATCAATGGATATTATCATGATGTACATCAGGGCTCGGCAAACTTTTTTTGGAAAGGGCCAGATTATAAAAAATTTAGACTCGTCGGGCCGGATAGCAAACGCAAAAATATTAATATGTGTAATTTTACTCAAAGAGCAAAAAAAAACATGTTCAAAATTTTTAAAAGTTGAAACTACTTGATCTCAAATTATTTATTTAAAAATTCAAGTGTTAGTTTCAAAAATATTTTTATATGCTTATAATATCACGAAAATAAGTATCAATAAGCGTCGCAGGCAATTTATTTTTAGTTTTTTATTGTTTAATTCTATACTTACAATTAGATAACTGTAAAATTATATAAAATACATAATTTTGAAGAACAATCACCTCCAATTGAGGGTCTGAAGAAAACTCCTCAATTGTACGATTAAATGGGTTTTGAAATATATGTTTTTTGCTTGTATCAAGATTAAAGCCCAAAAAACCGCTTTTGTAATTTTAGTTTAACGATAAATTCAAAAACATATATCTTCTGCATTTTTCAAGGATGAAAATTTCTAAATTGATTTCTATTTTTTTTTAATTTATTTAATTTTTTACGTAAAAGCAATATTAACCAGATTAAAAACAGGCGGCGGGCCGGAGTTTACCGATACCTGATTATTATGTACATTATACATAATAAGTTCTAAAAAATCATTAAATCAAAACAAATTACCTTCCAAAAAATGACATCATTAACTTTCCAACACATCCTCACACTATCTTTCACATTTTTATATTCATTTTGCGAATCAACAATCAAATTATATTAATTTGATACAAACATACAGTCGTTTCTCATTTGAATTATAATGTATGTATGTTTGAATTCAAAGCATCCAAAGAATTAATTCAGATATATCACGATTGTGTGCAGGGTCGTAAAAAAAATCGCCCCTCCCCCAGTATGGAAAAAAATTTAAACATCTAAAAATAATCATTCGAAAGTTTCGTAATGAAAAACAAATCCTAATTTAAAAGTATATCGATTAATCGCTTAAAATTCGAAAAAGCCCAGCGCACGTAATATACATAAATACATTTTTAGAGGGGACCTGATAACTCATTAAATCACAACAAATTACCTTCCAAAAAATGACATTATTAAACTTCCAACACATCCTCACACGAATTTCCCACATTCTTATATTCATTTTGCGAATCGGCAATCGAAAAAACCGAAAAAAGTAATATAAATACATTTTTAGAGGGGACCGGATAACCGATCACCGGACAGAAACCAGGGGCGGGTCGGTCTGGGCGGACAAATTAATTGAAAATACGTTCCCCGGCCGGAAAACTGTTATGGGACGGGAAAGCGTGTGCGGTTTAGGACCCAGAGTTTTCCCCGTCCGGAAAAATGTGATTGCGGTTGGCAAAAAGAAAAACGGGCCACAAAATCCGGCGACGCCTCGTCAGGGGTGTTTTTTATGGGGTGTGTGTGTGTTTTTAGGTGTGAGTTGGTTTTGTATGGGATTCGTGTTAGTAATGTTGAGATGATTTGGAAATTTTGTAAATGTTTCAGAATATTGGGTGAAATATTATGAATTTATGAAGAAATGCATTGGAAACCGTTTAACTCGAAACTGTGGATACCGAATGTTTATTATGGGGTGTGTGTGTGTGTGTATTTTTGGGTATGAGTTGGTTTTGGTTGGGTTCGTGTTGAGATGATATGGAAATTTTTGTAAATGTTTGAGAATATTAGGTGAAGTATTTTGAATTTAGGAAGAAATGCAGTGGAAACCGTTTAACTCGAAACTGTAAGGACCGAAATGTATATGTATGTGTTTCAATTTTTTTTGTTAAACGTCATATTTGAGATTATATGGTGTTTTATTGGAATTGCAGTGTGATTTCGTGGTAATCATCTTTTTACTTTAAGCGTTTTTTGTGTAAAACGATTTCTAATGTTATTTCTGTGGATTTTGAATGAAATTTTATGAGTCGTTTGGAATAAAAATATCATTTAATTATGAACGAATTTAGCTTGTTTATTTTTTGTTTATAAGTACTTAATCTGTGATTTACGAAAAATACGAATAATGCGTGTTTAATCATTTTTGTACATTAATTTAATTTATATGAAAATACAAATTGAAAATAAATATTGTGATCATAATCATATTTTAATGAACATTTTTTTATATTATTTTATACATAAAAATATGAATCAAGTTTAGCTAATTAAAAGTCTTCATAAAATTTATGTTTCTATCTTTTGTTATTACTGTTATAATTTAGCTGCAAATCAACCAAAAAGCAATTTCTTTCTCGTCTTTAACGAATAAACAAATAATTACTTGTTTTTTTTTTCATAGGATAAATATTTTTTTGTAAAAATTATGCATATAAGATATAAATTAATCATAAATGAATATTCCAATTTTGTTTTCATCCTATAAACGAAAAAATATATTTCACAAAAATAAAAACCATAATCTTCAAAAACGATTAAATTGATACTAAACAAAGCGTCAAAATACCCAGAATCATTTTGATCGATCATCCGTAAACGATTCCATTTCTAATAAACAAACACTAAACCCACACAATAATTTCAAAAAGCGATAAAAATCACCCTAAACACAGAAAAATCACTTCACGGCCATCTTCGACGCTCACAAAACGGACCCTCATACGGCCGATAAAACCGGAACGGAATCGCTTCCGCTCGCTAAACACTAACTTCCCAACAATAATTTCCCAAGATCCGAATCTCCAAAACGAAAATAAACAAACACACATAACACACGACACACATACACATATAAAACTCACCCCCACACGCGCCATAAGAAAATCGCGGCGATAAGAATCGGCGATTTTCCACGCGCGCTTTCCCCACCGGTCCCGGATTTGAGCTTTATGCCAAACGGGACTTATCCTCTCCCTTTGGCGTCCCTCCAGGTGAGGGATGCTCATATCGTATGGGAGGGACGTGCGTTTTATTTCGGCTGAGGGCCGGTCCGACGGCGGCCATTTGTGCGACCCTTTGTGCGCGCTGGTGGAAAATCGCAGACTTTCGAGGCGCCTTCGAGGATTATTTTATTACCTGCAGTGGGGTTGAAGTGTGTTTATGCTTTTCATTTTTGCGCTTTGTGTAATGTTTGTTTAGGTAGAGAGCGAGGAAGGGTGTGAAGTTGGTTGTTGTGTGCTATTTTTAGATTCTAGTTGGAAAAAATTGTGTATTAAAATATTATCTAGATTGAGTCATGTTATATAGTATTTAAATTTAAATATTCCTTTTTTATATTATTGAAATCTATTTTAAAAATTCAATGATTTTATTATAAATATTTGAGTTGATCATTTTTATTTTGTTGATTTTTACTCATTTTTTCCAAAAAGCAATGAAAAAATATTTCCAATTAAAATGATTGACTATTTTTATATCATTTCAAACAATAATAAAACTTTTTTAAAATGTATTATAATATAATCATTCATGTTTAATCACCCGACGGTTACTTAAAAATATCGTCATGATTGAATCATTAATTATTTTTAACGTTTCTATTACAAATATTTTCAAAATAAAATTATTTGATAATTTTCCATAATTTCTAATACGATTCAAAAATTTTCTTTAAATATTCTAATTGGAATAATAATTTGAAAGAAAATTACCTGATTCACTTCCATCTCTGTCCAGTACATCGAAATGTGGTCTCCAATATGCCGGCGGTAAAGCTCCAGCGACAAATCTCAAACCCCTCGGCTCTGCCGACGAATTGCTAACTCTTCCCTGTCCAGAAACACCATCCCCTTGTCTGCCCGTGAATTTGTTAGGATCTAGGATATTTTCGACGGAAAAAGCCAGTCTTCTGTGAGGGTTCAAACTCGGCATCGTTGGACTTCTTGGACTATCGGGCTTCGGACTTCCGCTCAGCCTCGGACTGTGGCTGTTTCTACTCACGTCGCTGCATATGCTTTCAGCTCCATTCATTTGCCTATCGTTTTCGTTGGGTTCCTTTTCCATGTTGACGTTTTTGAAAGCGTGCTGGTTCAACGCATAATGCTCCGCTTGAGTGGCGAACACGCTCAGAGCACTCAGATCACTTTTCGGTAAAAAGACGCTTCCCTGTGTTGAAAATGGGAAATGTTTTACAGCCGAAAGCTGTCTTCTCGTTAAGTCCACCGGCGACAAAACGTCGTCGGTCACTTCGTCCACGTTTAACTCTTCACTGACGTCACTTTGTCTATCGAAATCGTCTCCGTTTTCCATCCGATCGCTGCTCATGTCCATCTTGGAATCGGAATCGCATGACTCTCTCAACTTTTTGTTTCTTTGTATAAAATGTTGCTCCCTATTAGCGCCGACCTCAGACAACCTTTTCTGCCCGATGACAAAAGCGTCGTTCGAAAACGGGCCGATTTTGACACCCAACGGTTGCTTCACTTCCGGTGACAATCTTCTAAAGCCTTCATATTTGACACTGTCTAGCTGATCTAATCTATTATTATTCTCACTACGCTTATCGGCGTCCGCGTCCTGATCGTTGATCAGACTCGGCGGAGACTGTTGTTGTTGAGGAGTCATCGTCGCACTGTTGACGATCGGCTGTTGTTGTCTAGCGTCAGCCAACCTCTGCATCATTACCATGGTCATCATATGCTGTAACCGACTAACCCATCACTGTTTGTTAGCCGCGATCGAGGCTCATCTGAGCCGACACATGTTCACACGTAATAATTGATCGGGATCGAGTTCACACGTGCTCGAGCGCGACACGTGTCGACGCGACAACACAACGCTTGACACTGAACGCCGCAAATCCGCAGATAAATAAAGGATGAGCTGAAAGCTCCCCCGACTCGAAAGTATGGCGCTTATTCCTTTTCATCGCACGCAATTGTAGTCTTTAATACCAATACGATTAAAGCATATTTATTCATATCAATTTGAAAAATGTGTTGAGAAAAGCAGCGTTCTGATTGGTCGAGACGTGCCACGGGGGCGGGTCTCGTTTAGCGCCTCTCTTATGGGGTGGGCGTGTCTCCGCGTAAAAGGGGGGCGGCGCAAAGTTAAGGGTGGGTAGGGTGGGAGGTGGCGCGTAATCGCGATTCGAAGAGCCCTCTCTATCTCTTTCTAATGTTTCTATCATGAAAGGGACGGAAAGTGCGGCGCGCGGGGTAATGAACCGGCGCACTTTAAACAATTTAGTTAAACGTATTAGAGAGCGAGGCGTTTAATCGATCGGATGACAAGGTGAAGCGAGTAAAAACGACAGAAGGTACGCGTGTGTGTACGCGTTTTATGTAAGAGACAACGTGTAGAACGAGTGTGTGCGCCGGTGTCGACTGTGTTCCGAATTAAAGTGTGAATATTTAATGGTTACAAATTGAGAAAAGGCTCCCGCGAGGGTGATAATCTCGCGCGTCGCTCTATCGAGCGCGTTTTTCGGTTTTCGTTGAAAAAATGGCGAGTTAAAAATTTACACGTGACGAGCTTTTGTTTGCCGAATCGACGGTTGTGTTTAGTTATTATATTTTAAAGTTTTATAGTTGACTTGATATATTGAAAAACTGTTTATGTATTATTGATGAATTTTGCATTTCATGAAAATTGAATCATTTTATTTTTATTAGAATCGTATATGAATTTTCGGAAAATTAAAATCCGATTGATTTTCCTATATAGATAAACAATGAAATTATTCAATTTAACAGTTGATGTGATAAAATCGTTGAAGTCATCATTGAAACCAATTAACAAGAGTTGATTTTCATTATTCAAGTCACATTTTGTTCATATCGATACTTAGAATAATGCTTCAAAAATTCAATTGTGGGTGGTGAGTTTTTCAACAGGTTACTGTCAAAAACAACAATCAAGTTTTTTTTTTTAATTCAAATTTTATTCTTTGCTCTTTTTCTGAAAAAAATATCTATAAATGTATCATAGAACTTAACTTTTCTTTTCTTTTCTTTTCTTTAAATCAAGTATAATTGATTTTTCGATAGATATTCAAAGCATGAAACGTATCTACAGCATCTACGGACCAAACGCCACTTTTTAAAGTATAGAAAAAACATCATATCAAAATAATTGCACAATAAAACACTTCGTATGAGTTATACGACAAAGATAAAAATCGAATTATTCGAATTCGAATACACGTACAATTCACCACACATCTTCATCCCATTAAACAAACGCAACGAACACAAAAAGAGCAAACACGATCCATATTTTATTCGAAAATAGTCCGATTGTATCATAATTTACGCAATACGAGCAACGTTCAAAAGCGCGCCGCGGGAAACGACCCGTGCGGATAAACGTAGCATGCGTAATCCTTCACTATATCGAATTACACAGATTCCCAAACCTTCATTATACGCATTTTTCGCGATAAACATTCCGGAAGAGCGTGTGCGATTATTAGCCGATGCGAATGTCGGAAAAAAGTTGGCGTCAGTCAAATAGCTGTATCGTTCCGGAGCGGGTTATCACCCCGAAACAGCCGAGGGCTATTTACCCTTCCGTCAAATAAAACGGGTCTCCACCGTTCCCTTTCCATCGCAAACCTCATACCATGAACGATGGAGACTCACACCATGAGTTGTTCGTACCGTTTTCGGGAGCAACTTTCGCGTCGCTCGGAAACAGCATATTAGCGGAATCGATGATTCGGCGACTTATAAACGCGGGACGGTAGTTCCGAAAGTGTATATTGGATTGATTTAGTTTTTATTCAATGGTTTAGTATTGTTGGATCCTTTGGTTTTTGATGATCATCAATCAATGTATCAAATTCGTTCGTCTTATTCCTGAAATTGAGATGATTTCAATGTTTGATTCTTTTAGAAACATCACAGAAAAAAAATTATGGTATCGGAAAAATCTTAAATTACAGAAAATTATATGATTTTTAATGATGTCTAATTGAAGAAAATTTTAAGATACGGCCTTATTTTTAGTTCGAACCATATTTATTCTTAGAAATGAGTAGGAAGTCATTTTCAAAAAACTTACAAGTTTCTCTTTGCTAAAAGGTAACGATCTAATATTATGCAATCAAAATCATCTACTAACCTCGAAATATGTCTCTTATATCTGAAGTTATCTCTCGAAAATAATATTGAGAAAACCAATAAAAATTATGTAAAGTTGAATTTTATTTCTGAAGAATTTACTAACCCCAAATTGTTATTGTGTTGAAAATTTCAGTTTTTTCGAATACAAATCGATTTTAAAATTCTTCTATCATACATTTTTGAAAACGACATCCTTAACTTTGATTTCCACTTCAATTTTCTAACTCGAGAGCACATATAGCGTGTAAAAGTCGATCGATTATTCGGACTCGGAACGCGTTTCTTTGATTCGACCGCTTCGATTGTGCTGCGTCCCGTGAGAGATCGTGACCGCGTTTCATTTTACAACTATTTTTTTCCCTATGATTTCATTTCGTATTAATTCGTTTAGAATACAAAAACGACCGAAAACGGCAACAATGAGCCGCTTTTTCGGAAAGCGCGAGCGATTTGATACCCCGTAATCGAATTGTCGACATGCTTATTAGCATTCGTCAGCGGCGGACCTCTTTTATCTCCGAAGCCTTTTAAATTCATTACCAATCGAACAATATAATTCCGACTTGAGCAGCAGTGTCTTGATTTATCGTGGGAGAGTGGGTTTTGGTCGTAAAAGGGTTGAAAGGTTTCGAAAAGGAGCGCCGATGCACAACGATGCATTTGCTCTATTATAGTTGCGTGAGAAGTTTGTTGAAAGTGTTGTCCTTAAAATTTTCGATTTTTGATGTAATGATTGAAAATGGGATGTATGGATGAGAAGTGTAATCAAAAGTTATGAATATTTGAGATGTTAAAAAGATACATATATGGAGTAAATCCGAAAATTTTTCAACCAGCAACAGATATATGATTGTATATGATGAGATTAAAAAATGATTATTATATTTCTCCCCTTCATAGAAATGTACTGAAAATTAGGTCCTTTGAGAAGTGCAGGATCACCAAACAACCATAATAATAATGATCTCGCATGACGAAGACATAATGGCGTCGTGCAGCGATGACAAACTGACGGTTTCCTCGCCTACTTACTGCTCGTTATTGCTCGACTTTCCCCCTTTTCATTATGGCACTAATTAACCAAAGTGACGCTACCCCATGATTTATTCGAGTGCCACTGATTTCCCGCGTAATTGTTTCACATGCTCGACGCTCCGGACAAATTGAGTTTTTAAAAATTCTAAACGAACCATAAATATTATACACCATCGTCCTTAACTCGCTAGACAGGTATGCCTAAATTTGTCAATGGAATTTTTTTTTTGAATGAATACTAATGTCGCAACGGGGCAGAATACCTATTACAAATTGCTATAATTTGTCTTGAGTTAATTAGAATTGTTAGAATTTTAATATTTGAAGAATGTTTATTTAACAAAGTAAATTTTAAAGATTTCAAAATTGTATCTTTCTTTTGATCTCGTCAAATTCTCAGTAAAGTTTCATATCATATAAAAAATTTATAGATGTAAATGCGAACCGGAGACGTTCTATTGCATATGAACGATATATTTTATATGAAGGACGCATTAATAGGTCTATTTAAGGATGACTACAAAGTGATGAGACGACATGTCTAAATAAATGTGTATTCAAAAGAAAATCTTCACAAAGACCACACGCGACAAATCGTCAAGTTTTGCATTTTCTCGAGTTTTATTTTAATTGCGTGTCTCCTTCGATGTGACAAACTGTATTAATGTGTGTGACTAGAATGTCTATTTCAAGACATTCTCCCTTGTAATTAGAATTTCTCAAACTTTCACGATGATTAAATGAATGTTTTCCTATTAAATTATCTTCTATGGATATTAAAAGTTTCATCGAGTTATTTTATGATATTTGTTAATATTTATTATTTTTGTGTTTTACCAAATAAAAATATTATTTCTTATTTGATTTGTCGCACAAATCAACCTTAATAAGACAAAATTCTTGAATAAATTTTATTGCTTCGCTAAAATATTGCGACAAAACACATGTTCGTATCCAATTAACATAACATGAATACTTTCGCGTGCACAAAACGACAAAGCGATTTATAATACGATAAATATGTCTTAATTTGTACAGAATATATACTCATAGACATTAACAATAAACTTATTATAATTTTGATTAATAACTTTGACTGTTTATATTAAAACATCTTTTTCATTCATCTCATGTTAAATAATTATTTTCACTCATAATCAATAGACTGTCGTCAAAATCCTTTTGCTTGAAACACGTCAAGCAATTTAAAATTAGATTTAGGTACGGCATTTGTCACTCATATTATTATTGAGTATGTTGTCGCAATTTGTTCGCCTAACGAAGTTTCCGTATGATTTATGACAGTTTCGGCTCGTGGTAATTAGTTCGTCTCGTGTAGTTAGTCGATTTTTCAGGCATAGTATCGATCTTGTTCCTACCCTGTTCCCTCGCCAGGCTTCTATTTTTTTAACGTCAATAAACATTCCGTAGAAGACGGTGGAAAAATAAATAAATTTGTAAAAATAAAACGGTGGAAAAAAAGCGGACAGTTGCCGGGACAGATGCGTAGGCATTCGGGATGGTAATGAATTGCTTACGAAATCTAGACGCGCCGGAAAATTGCTCAGGGCTCACACAAAACACTTCCGATTATTTTTATTAAAAAAAAAATTATATTAGATCTGTATTATTATATAAATCATTATTATTAACTCAAAATAACTTCCTTTTGTTCAAATCTATACTTAAATTGATACATCATCATTTGCTGTATCACTTCATCATAAATCCTTCAACACTTTCTTCAATCAATCTTAATAATATGTAATATATTTTACTAAAATTAAGACAAAATTAATTAAATTTTAATACAAATAAAAAAAAATCAACGAAACTTTTTATAATCATACGAAATTTTTCATTAATCAAATTTTGGTTATAAAAAACGATAGAAAATTATAATTAAAATACACTTGGGTCCGTTTTTATGCGGATCTTTTTTATGCGATTTTGAAGTTATGCGGTTTTTAAAAATAATGGAACCTATCTCTTATTTTTCTATAGAGGACAAAACTTTTTTTATGCGAATGCGCATAAAAAAAACCCAGATCACTTTCATCATTCAGTGATGAAAGTGATCTGGGCCAAGTTCATAAACCATGTCGATTATTATCGTTTAGTGATGATAGTTCTGATGTACATATGTTCATAAATATGTATGCTGACTGATAACGATAATTTGTTCGATTATCGTGTAAAGACTTAAATAAAGCAATTCTAAGATAAACATGTATTGTTTTTATTTATATGAATTTTTCATTAAAAAATTTGGTACATTCTACCACATTGGTTTGAAGTTATGCGGTTTTTAAAAATAATGGAACTTAAACCTCAGTTTTCTATGAAGTTCAAGTCTTTTTTATGTGAATTTTTATATGCGACTCTCCGTGGAACGTATCTATCGCATAAAAACAGACCCAAATGCATACACAATTTAGATAAACGATTTTTGAACAACCCTGTACGTTCAGTGCTGATACAGAACAAATGTGTCAAATGAAACGCGGCAACGGAACCGGCGCACCATCCAGCTCCTGTATTATGTATTATGGATTCCCGCGGCTGCATTCCAGGATTAATTAGTTTATTTGTTGCCACCGAGACACCTTCTCGAAACGAAACATTAATCGTTTCAATGGACACCTCTCGTTCTCGTTCGGTAGGAATTTGCTCACAAAAAAGTTCAGGCTATGAGTAAAAAATGAAACCACAACCTCGAAATCTTTTCACGCGCCGTACGAACTAGACACTTTTGTACTTCTGTTTCCTTATACACCCGTATTATACAATATAATTATATTCATTATGTAGAATGACATACACATAATCACTTCCATTCGATCGGTTGTATTTGATTTCGTTTGAATCGAAATTTACTTTCGAATGTCGTGAGCTATGCCGGTTGCGGAATGTCAATATCACTTCTACAATCATTGTGCAATATTTATTTCAATACATTATTTGAAAAAATTGCATACAAAGAATATATATTTACTTTTATTCAAATGAATTGTCAGTTGTTGTTGAACATATCGATTCTTATTGATCATTGAAGTTAAGCAACATTTAACGTAATCATTACTTATATAAAAGATAGTTTCAATTTTTATACAATGATTCAATATATACTTTCATCACGATGCAATAAAAATTCTCAAATTTTCAATATTATAAATATCTTATTATAATGATGAAATCAATAAATTTCGCAATCAATTCGAATCAACTAAAAAATCAACATCTTTAAAGACTTATCTCACTGAACTATAAAAAGTAACACTTCATCTTTCGAACATCAATCACTCCACGTACCGTATACAATTCATACATAAATTAAAATCGGTTAGATGCGGCCATCACACGACTTTCTTAAGCGATCCGACAAATCGCCTCCGCCATTATGGGCTTCCCTTAACACGATCTCGATATGGATAACCCTGTCGTGGCCGGTCGTGGCCGATTATATTTCATCGGGCTGCTTGTGCCCGAGGACAAAACGACCTGGAGACAAAAGGGTTGGGTATGTGGTCCCGTATTTGACCTTTGATTAATGCGAAACTACGGTCGGGACCGAACCTTTGGTTCGATAAGGTTTATCAACACTGTAAGTGGCGTTGGTTGGTCTATTTTTGAATTTTTACAATTGTTAAATGTTCGAAATTATACTACATATTGCCTTAAAATTGAAATTGGTGATTATTGAATATTAAAATCATCAACAAAATCATTGATTATTTATTTCATTCGTATTTTTGATAGATGAAAACAGAAACACATCTATGTGTATAAATATAATATTTATCAATATATCAATACGTACGTTACATGTTTCTTTAAATATAATACTCGTACGAGTATGTGTTACGCATCGTTTTTGTAATTGCGTTTTGACATGTAATTGTAATTGCGTTTCGCGTTGTGCCATGAAAGTCGAAAAAACTCTGCGTTTTTTTGTGAAATTTCAACCACATTCAACATCCGTATCAAAATTTTTTTTCGACTGGAAATTTTCTGATTCATATCTTCTAGATAGATTTCTTTTATGATTAAAAAATTTGAGCCTTACGTCTGTAGTCCTTAACAGGGACATCCTGTTGGCATAGGAAAATAAGGCAATGCCTAATTGCGGCAAATTCTGAAGTAATAAAAAATTTTCTTTATAAAAACATACTTGATAAAAAAATTATAAGAGTATTTGTATTTCTGAGTGAATTTACGACGTAAAAATGTAATTTAAAATATCTATCTGTAATATTAGAATTATTATTTTTTTTTAATTGTTTGAACTTTGAACTATATTTTTAGGGAAAGCACTATTTTGAACTTTGCCTAACGACATTATCTCGGGATGACTCACTGGTCTTCAATGTCCTTTTTAACCACATTCCGACACTCTGGTATTAGAAATACAATTTTTTTCCAATCTTCCATAGGCATATCGTAAGACACAATTATCACATTTGTCAGGTGACGTGAAATTGTGTTTTTTTAATAACACCAAAAAAGGGAACAATACACTCACTCATGATGTTAAATTTATTTTTTGCATTTTTAATGAAAAACGCGATTACACAAACTGCGTATTATATTTTTTGATTTGATAATATTTTTAAACCAAAAATCAATATCAAATTTAATCATCTTAATATAATAACACTCGATTCAACCGAAAAACCCTTCAAAATCCAAAATCAACACACAAACCCAAACTAAATTCCACACCACCGGTCGCGCAAGGGTTTTAACCGGCCCCGCCACTTAAACGCAACAATGACCGTGCAGTGATTTACATGCTGACACGTCATCACGTCACGTACACTATGGCCCGTGACCGCCCGTGACCACCTGGGATCATCGCCACGATCATTATCAACCCCGGACACCGTCATCGGCACAAATCCGATTGACACGTCAACCGGGGTCCCACGATGACGGGCGAATATCGACGGAGGTTTCATTGTGGCGAAATCTCGGGAAAAAATGGAATCCATTAGGCTTCTTGTATGGGAATCGTGACCGGGATTTGAATTTTTACTGACGGAAATGAGATAATGGGAGGTTTTGTTGTTTGTTGTATTCGGTGTTTGGATGTTAAATAGTTGGATTTTTTTTAGTACATTTGGGTTTGTTTTTATGAGTTAGATACTTTCCACGGAGAGTCGCATATAAAAAAATTCGCTGAACTATATAGAAAACTGAGGGTTAGGTTCCATTATTTTTAAAAACCGCATAACTTCAAATCAATGTGATAGAATGTACCGAAAATCGCATAAAAAAAGTTTATAAAAAATTCATATGAAAAAAACACAATACATCTTAGAATTGCTTTATTAAAGTCTATTTTACACAATTATCGTACAAATTATTGTCATCAGTCAGCATATGTATATATTTATGAACATATATCAGAACTATCATCATTAAACGATAATAATCGGCATGGTTTATGAACTTGGCCCAGATCACTTTCATCACTGGATGAAATAACCAGTTCATTATATACGGGTGTTGAAGACATGTTTTCCTTACAATTAGAATTGTTATGAATTTCGTAATTTTTAAAATGTAATCGGTGATTAAACTTTGTGAATTTTAGATTTTTTTTTTGCGCATTCGCGTAAAAAAAGCTTTGCCCTCTATAGAAAAACGAGAGATAGATTCCATTATTTTTGAAAACAGCATAACTTCAAAATCGCATAAAAAATATCCGCATAAAAACAGACCCAAGTGTATTTTAATATATGACGTCTCTTATGAAAATTGAATTTTTTGTATGAAACTAATTCTATTACTGAAGTCGTTTTTAGAACGACACGAATGGCCTCTAAATTAATTTATTATTTATGTTATCAAGTAGGTCTCGTAAACAAAATCAAATTAATTTTATTGCGTGCTAAAGTGTTGTTGTAAACGATTTTATTATAAGAAATATATTTTTCGCCCAGACTTAAATCATTTATCTCGTTCATAATGCGCTGTCGAGTTTGATTTGTTTTCGAAAATTTTAATTTAAGCCATTTTGTAAAAGCGTTATTTTTATATGTAGCTCGTATTTATTACGGCGAGACGATTCTCACAATAAACTATTCTCAAAATTTCAACACAATAATAATTATTATTTAAAAAAATCGCGAATTCAGTGACATCTATGTACAAATCATAAAACTAATAATCACGAAAATTTTCGTTCGCCTTTCTCGACTTTTCTCCCGAACTCTTCGACCGAATTTTTCGATTCTTTCACAGTTTGAGAACCGCTGGTCTTCGGACGTACTCGATTTGTCGTCGCGGACGACAAATGGTCGCAACTGAGTTAATAGTGTCGCACAATATCCGGCACGAGACGACAGTAATTGAAGCGTCATCGGTTGACTAACGAGCCGAGAGAGACACGGTTTTGTGGCCAATTAGCATACCGAAACGAATATATTTATATTGTCGTACATGTGAATTATTATCGTTTGTCTCGTTTGAGAATAGAAAACTCGATCCGATGGAGAAAACGGCCGTTTCTTTGGCGATTAGTGTTATGGAATGTATTTATTGTTTTGTTTATTATGATTTATTTATTTATTTATTTATTTATTTACCCATACAAATACATAATTATATGAGTACAACTATACCACCATAGCCTAACAGGTCACCCTACATCGCAATTGTGGCTAAAAATGATATATTATTGTGACGATTTTGATCGCAAAATTCATCTGTAGAAACCAAATCATTAGAATAACACGTTAGTTTTAACTTTCATTTTCATGGTGCTGCCATTTCTAGGAAAAATTCTGAAATGCTTTTTGTAGAACACAATGAGCTTATTTGTCACATTAGATTGAATGTCAGCGAAATCTAAAATATCTTTCTATGTTTAAATTTAGTTTTAGAAACTGTTAAATTTACAAAAGACCGAATTTGATGAATTTATAGATTAATCTTATACGCACAAAGCTCGAAAATCTAAACCATTTTCTTAATAATTTATTAATCAAAAATTCGATCAGTTTGAAATTATTGCTAGCATTAATTGAATTATTTATAAAATTTATTATACATACATCAATTTATATGAATTTTCAGATGGTGTACATTTTTTTTATATTTGATATCAAATTAAGAATACCTCTCAGTTTCCGTTACTAACGAATCGCTGCCGTATCTAGTTTCATAATTCAGAGACAGGAAAAATGCATTCGAAACAAATGCACACCCTGATATGAAAATTGTATAATATTTAAATTTTCTTAACATTGTTAATACATTTCAATCAAAAGTATGATTAAGAAGCATCGATATAAGTATTCATTAATACTGTATAATTTTTAAATTATATAATTCTATAAAAAACTTTGATTCGATTATTGATACAATTGTTAAGTATTATAAATGATATAATTTTATTTATTTAACATAAAAAAATTGAAACGCAACAGAATAAGTTAATGAAACATTTTGTGTGATTCGAATCAGTGTGTTTTGTAATCAACGTGTCGTAACAAAGTGGAAACGCAAGCGATTTTTCACACTCCCAGTAGTACAGCGATAAGAGAAAATAAATTGGATTTTTTTTATATTTTGTATTTTTTAAATGAAAATATTTTTAATTGGTATTATTTTACGTTGCGCTTCTCTAGTCGGGGGAAAAAATCGCAGTCGGGAGACATCAAAAGTAAGGGGAAGCTTGCACTAAACAACACTTTATTTTTTCCAATACATATACGTTTATTTTTTATAATAATACAAATTTTCTCCACAACAGTTAATTATAAATATGTCTCACAATACATTTATCAATTTTTGAAAATAATAATAAACCAAACAATCGTATGAGAGTCTATTATAAAATAAATGAAATACGACACATAAAACGACACAAAAAACGACACAAAAAACGACACAAAAAAATATTTTGAATTAACATAAATAAAAATTTTAATCGAAAATAAATCAAAAACGTCTCAATCGACCCCAGCGTTTCGTAACGAGTGTATTCGCTGTATTTTTTCGCAGAACAACGGAAAAATTTCGTATTCTGAACGCGCTCATGAAAAAATATGTATACTAATGCGATAAATATATACAGGTGTGCACAAAAAGGGACGCTCCGAATCGAAAACAAATAATTAAAAAAAGGGGCGGAAAAAATCGTTCGAGTTTTTTTTACCGTTGAACGAGAATTAAAACAGAAATGTGACGATCAGTCGGGCGAAAATTAAATTAACGAGCGAAACGATATTTTTTGAATGTGCCTTCGTTTGAATGCGATTTTTGATATTTTTTTATGTTGTATTATTGGAATTTTGTGAATATTCGAACGCGATTGCTAATTGGAAATGTCTACTCGTGGGAGTTGTTTTTTTGTCATTTAAATAAACATCGTCTTCATTATTAGTCGATAATGATTTGTCTTATTGTCGAATCAAGTCACAATTAACATATTTTAGAACGGTACACATTTTCTTTGAAATATTTTTTTTTAATATGATTTTTTATAGATAAAATAAGGTTTTAGCATCTTACATTTATACTAAAGTGAGTTAGCAGCATTGATTGGTCTTGCATCTCTGTCACTTTGCTACTGTAATAGTTACGTTCATGGATCCAATTTCGTTCATTTGAACATATTCTTTGCTATCCCGTTTAAATCTTTGATACAGACTAAAAATGCATAGCCAAATGTAAATTAACAAAGCTGAAAAGATTCAATAGCAAAATTAGTATTACGAATCAATTAACATGAAAATATCAATTTTTAAATCATATTTCTTTTACATACCCACTATGCCACTATCTAATAGCATAAATAATAAAGCATAAAGAATTCCTTCCGTTAATTAAAAGTAATATGAACGTTTTAGATAATATTATGGTAAATATAGAATAATATATATACCGTTCGTTATTAACCATGGTAGCAACATTAAATGATTGGCCTAAAACACAAAGAAATTCAGTATTTTTCCCAAAACATGATAATAAAAATGGCAAAAATAAGTTGATGACAATAATAAAACCTTGTTGGTCCCCGCTAAAAGTAAGATGTTTATTATAATGTCGACAGCTTTGAATACGAATGTAATGGTAATTGATATTTTTTTCTCTGAAATTAAGTGATAATCGAAAACATATTTTAAGCAATAATCACAATTATAATTATATACAAAATCATTAGTTTTTACCTTTAAGATTTATTTTATTAGTATTTTCCACATTATATAAATTTGTTGACCCTGTTTCATTAAAATTTTCCAGCAACCAAAATCCGATTACTATCCATATTATTCCACTAAACTAATATAAAATAAAATATAGTACACATTTTCAAATATTCACTTTTGTGGATATGATTTTGATCAATTACTATTTATATGTTAAAATTAAATAAATTTGAATCAAATTAAATTAAAAATGTACTAACCGAGCCTAACCATGCAATTATTACAGCACCTATATATCGTATAGTATACATATATTGTATAGTAATATTTGGAAACAATATCACAACTAGAAGGGACTGAACTTCTTCATGTTTTTAAAAGTCAAAGATTATGCCTTGCAAAATACATAAAGTACGTGAATGAAAACATTGAAGCTATTTTTTTTTAGTTAATTTATTATTCCATAAAATATTTCGATTATATATTCATTTAAAACAAAAATATTAAATAACATTTTCTTAAAATTCTAAGGCATATTATATAAAATATACTCAAAGGTAATTAACTGAATGGCATGAAATATTATATTATAATTGGATATTATATATTCGATATTATATGTACTTGTTTTTTGAACGATTGCTATATTTTATATTATAAAATAATATTTTTTGATAATTAAGCTAAAATATTATATCAAAACGGGAAATTTTATTATATATGTGATCTAATTGTGACTTTTGCTAAAGACCATTTCTTATGATAAAGTCTAATAATATTAATATTAAATAGTTCACAAAAAAAGTATGCAGGTATAATGAAATATTCTCAATTCAAAATCATCACATTATTTTGTAAACACGTTCTCTAATTCCGAAAAAAAATATTCAAAATTATGCTAAAATTAATGAAATCATTCGGGAAATATTGATATGTAAAAATTTGAATATTGATTTTCTATGTCATTTAAATTTGAATTTTCGGTATAAAATAAATGCTGTCAAGATTTTTAATAAATTGAAATTTTTATTTGTAGTATTGAAGAGATTTATATGGAGGTAATGTGTTTTCTTCAATTGCTTTGAATCCAATTGCGTTAATTCTTTGAACATTATCCTTGCTGTCTTGCTTAAATTTTCGATACAGACTGTAAATGCACACCCAAATGTAAATGTACAAAGCTGAAAACGTTGAATAGCAAAATTAGTATTATGAATCAAGTGGCATAAAAATATCAATTTTAAAATCATATTTCTTTTACATACCCAACATGCCACATAATAATAGTATTGACCAAAATTTATAGAGAATTTCTCTTTTATGTAAACTTCCTATGTGCAGTATAAATAATCCTATGATAGATATAGAATATATACCGTTCATTATTAACCATGGTAGCAACATTAAGTGATTGGCCTAAAACACAAAGAAATTCAGTGTTTTTCCCAAAACATGATTATAAAAATGACAAAAATAAATGGATAACAATAATAAAACCTTATTGGTCCCCCCTAAAAGTAAGGCGTTTACTATAATATCGACAACTCTGAATACTATAAAAACGATAATTACTATTCTTATCGCTGAAATCAAATGATTATCGAAAACATATTTTAAATATTAATCCCAAATATAATTACTAGTACATAAATGTAAAACCCATTGATTTTACCTTCCACATCGAAATGATTATTTGGTATAATTTTATCAGCATCATCCAACGCCATAAATCCTTTTGCTAATAATATTATTACACCAACCTAATATAAAATAAAATATAATATACATTTTAGAATAGATAATTTGGTGGATATTGATAATTTTTGATCAATATACTATTATTAATATATTACAATTAAATAAATTTGAATTAAAAATAATCTAACCATGTATAACCATCCAACTATCGTAGAACCAGTTCGCAATCCGAAACAAAAACATGAATTTGTAACCACCATTTTGAATTTCCTGTAAAAAAAAGATTTTTTTATAAATTGTTTCACCTTTTTTATACCTTTTTCATCAATTATTTACAAAAATCAAAAATGTGCACGATTTAAATTTATCCGATATATCGATTCTAGTCGATCAATGAAGTTAAGTGACAAGTATTGTGATTGATACGGATGTAATCGTATACCAATGACTCGAAATTATTATATTTAGTAAGGAATGACTTCAGTTTTCAACTATTTTCCATATTATAATCCATATTTCATATATTTCCATATATCAATAAAAATGTGCATATTGACAAGGAAAATCTTAAATACCGGCACCTCAAAATTTAGCCCTATACCCCTGCTTATCATGTGTGCCCACCAGTCTAGAGATGTCAGATTTACCGAAAATTTCATATATCGGTAATCCGGTAATTTTTTTCTAATTACTAGTAATATTAAATTTTGAAAAAAATGACGAAAAACTGAAAAAACTGTAAAACCAAAAATGTTATATTTTCCCAAAAAAAATACCGTACAATTGCAAAAATCGACTTTTCCGAAAATTCCAAAATATATTTTCTCAAAAAAATAACACTTTTCAATAATATTCGAAACACAAAAAAATATTGTTTCCCCATAAATGTTAAAAATTTACCGGTAAATTACCCAATTGTTATTTGGGTAATTAACTGGTAAACCGGTTTACCAGGAATGATACCTTTACCGCCACGCTTTGATAATGCGATGAGAGAGCAGAGAAATTAAGAACCAACTTTATCCCATGTTAACGGGAAGGCTTTTGGGTCATAGGTCATCGGTACCCTTATGACGCGACTCTGTGATTGCTGTCTAGTAATAATCCGGGAATAAATACAAAATAAAACCTTATCTAGTAAAAAAAACTCGCGTACAACTGAATTTCGGAATGAAGCTTAATAGCGTGGTTTTCAACAAAATGGCATAACCTCCCTGTCTTTATGAGATTAGATTTTATGAAGGGTAAAGGTAATCGAAAACGGTGTTTCGTGGATATTTCGTTAATCATCACTTTTACGGAAAAACATTGAAAGGAAAATTTGTAACTTAGAAATCTTCAAAAGATGCAATAATATTTATTCGTACGAGTAACTGTTTAAAATTGTGTAAAATCGCAGATTATAATTTATATTTATATGCAGATATTTATCTAATTTATATGCAGATCTTGGCGGTATGAATGCAGAGAACTCAAAAAGTTCTATGAAAATGTATGTAATTCGTAAACAAAATAATTAATGCGATTATAAACCTTTTGTTGCTTACAATTAGTTTATGTGGTATTATTATTAGTGCTGGGAAATATCCACTTGTGATTTTATAACAATTTGAAAATTTAAAAATTCAAAGTTCAATTATAAATCTGTATAGATATACATATACAAAAAAAAAACAATTATAACGATAAACAATTACGTTTTATGGTCAGGTGATTTTTTTTAGTGGCAATAAATCGCTTACAAAATAACTAAAAATACTCGCCTTTCGAACACATCGTCGAACGTCTACGACATACATCAAAATTGAATTAAAACACAATAGGATAAATTCAAAAAATCAGATCATAAAGAAAAAAACTCACGAGCTGTCGCGGCACCACAAACAAGCGCGTATCAACTGCAAACAAGCACTGCCAGTGGGGTGTATTCGCCAATTCGTCATACAGTTTAATGTTGCCATTTAATAGAATTTGTATTTCTGCTATAATTTCTTCGTAGTACATTATAATCAAGGCTTTGGAGAGAAGCAGGAGCAGGAGCAAGAAAATTTGAAGTGCTCCGATGTTCCAATATTTCATTTTTATTGTAAATTTAATATTTGGCACTTCGCATTACGACTTATATTGTGTTTACACATTGTCTGTCATTTTATTTAATAAAATCATTGAGTAATGAATGTATAATAAGTCTATTTTTTGTCTGTGTAATTGTATAAAAATGTTGTAAATGTATGTCCTGATTGTGGGGCACTGATTGTGAGAGAAATTTCGAGCTCGAGGAAAGAGTTCATTTTTTTTTATAAATGTCCAGTATTTTTCACAAAAAACCGTAAATTTACAAAACCAGACTTTTTCATAAAATATTTATCAAAAAAAACAAAATTTTTCAAAAAAAAAAACAAGATTTTTCAAAAGTATTCGAAGCAAAATATTTTCAAAATCGGTCACGGGGCCTCAAAATCAGAGGTTTAGAGCACATTTTTGAGTTGCTCCGCTCCGTGCTCCGACTAATATTTAAATTAAATTAAAATTAATTGATTTTCTTTGATCAATAATACTCGTAAATTAATATGAAAAGTAATATAATCTAAAAATCCACATTAGACACCAATAATTAACTATTATCCATCAGCGTGGAGCGGGTGAAAATATGGAAAAAATGTTATGAATTAACAAGTGAGATAGTATTTTCCCAAATACATACATACTTACATAAAAACATTAAGAGAAAAACAGCATACAGTTAATTAGAAATATTCAGGGCTGTTGAGACGGTTGGCGACCTGATGACTGTTGGGTTTACGTTGGCGGGTTGGCGCATGGCGAGTTGACCGCTGACGGCTCGACGTCTGGCGACCTGAACTATACCGATTAGAGAGCAATAAATATTTTGATTTTAATTTTTTCCGTAATGTAAGTAGTTTCCAGGGCTGTAGAGTCGTTAAAATAAAAACACGACACCGACTCCAATTCCGAATTTTCCAACAACACTCCGACTCCGACTAAAAAAAAAGTTTAATTTTATCGGGTTGTTTTCCTACCTCTTCTATTTATGTGTATTAAATAAAATATCAACCAAACAATTCGGCAAATAGCCAAAATTTTCATATTATTCATGTTATAGGCATAAAAATACAAAAAGTTTAAACCTTACTTATTTGAATTTAATCTTTAAAATTATATTGCTTCTGTTAAATCTGTATTCGTAGAAGCTTTAAAATCAGAATTAAGGATTTTAAGAGCTGAAAATGATGACTCTACGGATACTTGGGTTTGCGGCAATGCTGTAACGGTCAATGCTGAATCTTTTATGATTTCTGGATATCGCTATATTGCCATTTTAACATTTAAATTAGAAGATCGGTCGATTTTTTCAACTATTTTCAATGCATCATAAAGTTACTTTTGAAATTTTGAAATAGAGTCTCCTTCGTCTAGTAAATTGGAACTCAAACGAAGACGTTTTAATCGGATCTAACTTTTCAACACAAAAAAGAAAGTGACAAAACTTTTGCGTAAACTTGTATCAACTTGTATGCATTGGATTTTGGTGACTCACTGTTTCAATGCGACTCGTGATACTTACACGTTTAATATTCATACGCATTATGTATTACGTAATTAAAATTTCATAAATTTCGCTATTAAAAAAAATGCATTTTATAAAATAAATAGTCGGAGTCGCTCATTTTTTACGACTCCGACTCCACAGCTCTGGTAGTTTCAATTGATTTCGCTGAGAAAAAATTCTTTCAATTGATTTCGCTGAGAAAATATTCCTTCAATTGCCGTTGAATTATAAAATTGGAATATAAATTGTTTGATTGTTGGCGAGTAACTGATGGTGATTAACTATAATAATTCTATTATTGCGTTTAAGTACATCAGTGGTCGGCAACCTACTACCCGCGGGTAATTGAGTTACCCACTACGACATGTTGAAATACCCACAAATTTTTTTATATAAAATTATTTATTCATTGAAAATACCAATAATTAAATTTTTGATTGAAATTAAAGAAAACCTTCCTCAATTAGAAGACAAATCTTGGTTACTTGAATTGAAATTTTTAACAGATATTACAAACCACTTTAATAGCTTAAGATCACTGCTACAGGGCAAAAAACACACTGTTCTAAAATTATTTGAATGTTGGAAAGAATTTTGTTTAAAATTATCTGTATTTGAAAGTGATATCAAAAGTAAAATATTTAAATATTTTTCATTAACAAAAACACACGAAGAGATTGAAGATGTAGATATGAATATAATTTTAGAATATATCAGCGCTATAAAAACAGAATTTGACGCAAGATTTGAGGATTTAAAGACGTATGGTCCAATGTTTAGCTTTATTATAAAACCGGGTGAGATGGATTTACACGAGCTTGAGCTTAAATATTTTGAATATCTTGGAATAAATAATCTAGAATTAGAATAAATTGAATTCAAATGTTCAGTTTTATGGACAAATAAATTTAAAGATCTACGCCAGCATCTCGAAAACATAGAAAATGATCACTTGGATATCATCATGCTGGGTGACATTACCACAACATTTTTTATGCTTAAAAAAAATTGAATTTTCTCTATTATCAGTATTTGGTTCCGCGTATTCTTGACTTGTGAGCAAACATTTTCCCAAATGAAATGTGTCCAAAATACGCTGCGAAATAGACTTAACGCTAGCAAATCTCGATTCCTGTGTTTGACTCAAGCTAACCACATATTTGCCAAATATCGAAAAACTTTCTAAAAAAATTCAAAACCAAGGTAGTCACTAATAAAAATATTTTTTTTACATATGTTTGTTTTATAAAATAAATTTGTATTTTAATAAGTTGTAAAATTTTTTTTAACTTTTACCCACTTGTCAAATGAAATTTTCAAAATTGAAATTTTTTACCCAGTCTCTCAAAAGGTTGCCGACCACTGAAGTACATGATAGTGTTCGATGATTCAAAAGTTATGTTATGATTTAGGCTGACCATACGTCCCGTTTTCGCCGGGACAGTCCCGTTTTCGTCGCGTCTTGCGTTCGTCCCGTCGTTTTCGTAAAATTGTTTGATTTGTCCCGTTTTGCCGGTTTACATATTTTGATGGACATAAGAAGACATACATAATTATATTCTTTAATGCATTTTCCTTGTATCTTTTTTGCTCGGTAATTTAATTGAAGCCTTATTTTTATGTTTTAATTTGTATCACTCATCGACACTTTACAATACGGTTGAAAATTTCATTTTGATTTCAACATAAAATCAAAACTCTTGTTGAGCTCCCTGATGCTCAAATACAGAGTTTCCTTAGAAATTTTTTTACTTCTTAGAATAAATTTTTTCTCTTATTTTAAGTCTACATTATTGTGGCTTTTTAAAAATAATATTATTACAGTATTTGGTTACGTCACAAAGGTTAAAACCGTCCTGAAAAATGTAATAACTGCAGTAAAAAACACGATTTTCTAAAAATGATAAAAAAAACCTTTTTATAATAATTTTAAATATTTTTAGTTTTCATTATTTCATCGAGAAACCTAAGATAATTATTACCATGATATGTGCCCTTAATTTTGATAATGGTCTAATTATAAGTCCACGTCCGATCATTTCGAGATATTTAAAGGTTTGCGTTTGAAGTGATTAAAAAATATTTTTCTATAACACGATGCTATGTTTTACAATTTATTTAGTCTACTTGATTTATATATTTTTTTGAAATATAAATTTAGCATGTAGCTTATAAGAAAATACAAAATTTTAACCTATTTCCTGCCACAATTCTCAATTAGGAAAATTGACTATTTTGCTCTAAAATTGGTTGTGTTTGAATAAATTTAAAAAATGATAACATATTTAGGTTTAGAAAACTCTCAAATATATTTTTAAAATAAAAAAATCCAGTTTTATTTTGTAAATTTGAAGTACTACGCGAAAAAAGTGAAAATTTTTAGAAAAATCATGAAATGGAAAAATTAAATTTTTCAAAACTATTTTTATTGTATTGCTTCTTCAAATTATAAGTTGATATTTAGTACATAGCTATTTTATAAGCTATAGTAATTGCTAGTAATTGGCTATTTGAAAAAAAATCACAACAGTCAAAGATATTGATGTTTTTGTCTGTTGCCATGTAAAAAGCGTGGTTGCTGTCGTATATTATATAATAAAAAAAGCTCATTATGCCAAATTTTACAAATAATAATATAAAGTATACTTATAAAAAAAAATCCACGTTTATTTTGTAAATTTGAAGTGATAAGAAAAAGAAGCAAAAAATTTGAGATAAATTTAAAATGGAAAAATGCTGTTTTTAAAAAGTCTTTTTTTGTATTGTTTCTTTAAAATTTAAGTTGATAATTAGTATACAGGTAGTTAATAAGCTACAGTAACCGATAGTAATCTGTTATTAGAAAAAATATTATCATAGCCATAGATATTGACGTTTTTGTCAGTTCCCATTTGGAAACCGTGGCTCATTCCATACAAAAAAAACTCATTATGTAAAATTTAGTTTTACTTGGTAAATTTAAATTCATTTTAATTCAATTTAAATTCAAAAAAACCATTTAAATTCATTGCATCAAAGCCATATTTTAGAAAAAAGGGATCGAAAAGCTGCCTAATAGATGGCAGACAGTCCTAAATAATGATGGCGATTATATTTTATAATTACTATATGCCCGTAAATATATACATATGAATAAATTTTTATTATGTTTAAAAAAAATGGAATTTTTTTCCAGTACCCCTAATACAAATTTTTATTATGTTTAAAAAAAATGGATTTTTTTCCGGTACCCCTAATATAATAATCAAAATAAAAATTACTTAAATTCAAATGTAAAAAAAAATATTGATAATTAATAATTATAATTCAAATTCAAATAAAAAACAAAAATTTCCAATTTCGAACAGTGCATAATTTCTAGCGTGAAAATGTGAACGCTGAAATAGTCCTTAACGCACATTGGCAAAGGATCTAATTCAGTGCATAATTTCTAGCGTGACCCCACACACACAGACAGACAGACAGACAGACAGACAGACAGACAGAATAGCGCTATTATTATATGGAGGATGTTCCACTACAGTACTTCACGTAAATGTAACTTTATATTACTATGTTACTTAAACTCTTAAACCATAGGGTTTTTTGTATTTCTTTGATTTTTTTTCTGTATTTCTATGTATTTTATATAATTTTAATTTCCTAAAGGAAGGTACATTGTATGTATGTATGTATGTATGTATGTATTTTATGTATGTATGTATGTATAGGGTCTTCCCCGGGACTTTTATAACTTCTAATCGGATTTAAAGTGACTTAGAGTCATGATAGAGAAGTGAGAGTGATACCATTCCGAATGAAATCAGCTACAATTTATTTTTCATTCCCCCTCCTCAAATTTTACCTCTCCCCCCCTCTTCCATCGTCGTATTTCCGTCCACTAACTCGTACAGTTCGAATAATTTTTTTTTTACCTACCAGTACGCTATTCGACGATGGAAGAGGGGGGGGAGAGGTAAAATTTGAGGGGGGGGGAATGAAAAATAAATTGTAGCCGATTTCATTCGGAATGGTATCACTCTCACTTCTCTATCATGACTCTAAGTCACTTTAAATCCGATTAGAAGTTATAAAAGTCCCGGGGAAGACCCTGTATATCGAGCCAACAAGCTCGGAACATATACATAATACGTTTATGTATGTATTAAACCATACATACATAACCATATTTCTTGAATTATGTACATTATATATTTGTATGAATGTATGTATGTATTTATGTAGTAACATAATTTATTGAATAAAAATATAAAAATTGAAAATTAAAATATATGTATTTGCACTTTCTAAATAAATAAATAAATAAATATGTACATATATGTATATGTATTTATGTAACAGAAATATAAGTTTAAACTGAAATACATAAAAATCACATTGTTTTACATACATATTCGGTTTTTTATTTATTTTTAACACGATTTTTAAAAAGGTTTAATTTCATTTACAAAAGATTTAATTTCATTTGTAAAAGGTTTAATTTAATTTGCAAAAGGTTTGATTTCATTTGCTAAAGGGTGAATTTGATTTGCTAAAAGGTGAAATCAACTTGAAAAAACTGTCACAACTGGAAGGGACTGAACTTCTTGAAGTTTTTAAGAGTCAAAATACATAAAGTAAGTGATTGAAAATATTGCAGCTATTTTTTTATAGTTAGTTTATTATTCCATAAAATATTTCGATTACATATTCATATTTATTTATTAATTTATTTATTTATTTAAAACAGAAATATAAAATATACTTAAAGGTAACTAACTGAATGGCATGAAATATTATATTATAAATATGTAAGTATTTATTGAACGATTGCTATGTTTTATATTATAAAATAATATTTCTAGATAAGCAAGTACATAATTATTATAATGGGAAATTTTATTATATGTGATCTATTAATTGTGACTTTTGCCAAAGACCATTTCTTATGATAACGTCTAATAATATTAATATTAAAGAAGAGAAATATTCCCAATTCAAAATCATCACATTATTTTGTAAACACGTTCTCTAATTCCGAAAAAAAATATTCAAAATTATGTTAAAATTAATGAAATCATTCGGGAAATATTGATATGTAAAAATTTGAATATTGATTTTCTATGTCATTTAAATTTGAATTTTCGGTATAAAATAAATGCTGTCAAGATTTTTAATAAATTGAAATTTTTATTTGTAGTATTGAAGAGATTTATATGGAGGTAATGTGTTTTCTTCAATTGCTTTGAATCCAATTGCGTTAATTCTTTGAACATTATCCTTGCTGTCTTGCTTAAATTTTCGATACAGACTGTAAATGCACACCCAAATGTAAATGTACAAAGCTGAAAACGTTGAATAGCAAAATTAGTATTATGAATCAAGTGGCATAAAAATATCAATTTTAAAATCATATTTCTTTTACATACCCACTATGCCATATAATAATAGTAGTGCAAAAAATTCATAGTAAATTCCTCCAGCAATTAAAAATACTATGAAAATAATAAATAATCCTATGGTAGATATAGAACAATATATGCCGTACATTATTAACCATGGTAGCAACATTAAGTGATTGGTCTAAAACACAAAGAAATTCAGTGTTTTTCCCGAAACATAATAATAAAAATGGCAAAAATAAATGGATAACAATAACAAAACCTTATTGGCCCCCCCTACAAGTAAGGCGTTTACTATAATGTCGACAACTCTGAATACTATATAAACTATAATTAGTATACTTATCACTGAAATCAAACGATTATCGAAAACATATTTTAAATATTAATCCCATATATAATTATATGTAATATCCATTGATTTTACCTTCACGATTTTCTTCGTTATTTTCCATAATGAAATCTATATTTGATATAATTTCATCAATATTCTCCAACATCATAAATCCTTTCGCTAATAATATCATTCCACCAACCTAAAATAAAATAAAATATAGTATACATTTCAAAATAGGCAATTTTATGGGTGTTGATAATTTTTGATCAATATACTATTATAAATATGTCACAATTAAATAAATTTGAATTAAAAATGATCTAACCAAGTATAAACATCCAACAATCGTAGCACCAGTTCGCAATCCGAAACAAAAACATGAATTTGTAACCACCATTTTGAATTTCCTGTAAAAATAGATTTTTTTTTATTTTTCACCTTTTTTATACCTTTCTTATCAATATTCTTTCTTATTTTTCACCTTGTGTGTGTGTGTGTGTGTGTGTGTGTGTATGTGTGTGTGTGTGTGTGTGTATATATATATGTGTGTGTGTGTGTATATGTGTGTATGTGTGTGTGTGTGTGTGTGTGTGTGTGCCCTATTCGAAATTAGATCCTTTACTAATGTGCATTAAGGACTGTTTTGGAATTTCACATTGTCATGCTATAAATTATGCACTATTCGAAATTAAATCCTTTGCCAATGTGCATTAAGGACTGTTTTGGAATTTCACATTTTCAACTATATTCAACGGGTAAATATATTGACGTGTAGATCCAGCTTCTACTTTTCCGTTTTTAATTTCACAGCTTATATTTTTCCTTTCTTAAATTTTCAACTTCTATTTATCCCTTTTTTACTTTTCAGCTATTTTTCAAGCTTTTTATTAACTTGTGTAACGTGGCGAAAATTTACAACTCGAGAAATAAAAATAAAAACATCGATCGAAAATTTCAGTATGTGAACAGTGATCGAATGAATTTAAAATTAAAATCAATGCGCTCAGTATTGGAGCCAGGGATTTATTGTTTACGTGAAAATCATTAAGATCGATACGTGCAACATCATATAAACACCATTAAGCTCGACGCGGTCGGCCCTTTTCAAGTGGAGACCCCGAACGTCCCGTCCCATATATAAAAAATGGTTCCGCGACGGAAGACGCCCGAACATATGGCGCAACCATAAAAGGGGTCCGACAAAAGACGCCCTGGACATAACGCGCCCTAGACAAAACGCGCCCTAGACAAAACACGCAATGGACAAAACGCGCCCTGGACAAAACGCGCAATGGACAAAACGCCACCTGGTCAAAACGCCACCTGGACTAAACGCTACCGGACATAATACTAACAAATAAAAATTATGCTTTTTTCGAAATAATTAGTAAACATGTAGAATATACAATAAAATTAATATGTTAAAATAATTTTTCCAATATAATTGGGATTGTAAACATTAGAAATAACTAATGTTTAATTAAATATTCGATATTCAATATCTAGCCAGGTGCTTTCAACTGAAATCGAAGCATATAAGTATTATACATTATTGGCGTGGCGTTTTGACCAGGTGGTGTTTTGTCCATTGCGCTTTTGTCCATTGCGCGTTTTGTCCATTGCGCGTTTTGTCCATTGCGCGTTTTATCCAGGGCGCGTTTTTTCCAGGGCGCGTTTTGTCTAGGGCGCGTTTTGTCTAGGGTGCGTTTTGTCTAGGGCGCGTTTTGTCTAGGGTGCGTTATGTCCAGGGCGTCTTTTGTCGGACCCCTTTTATGGTTGCGCCATATGTTCGGGCGTCTTCCGTCATGACACCATAAAAAATACAGTTCATCAACCGCTGCTGATAAACCTCCTTTGTCTCCACCAAACACAAAGACCAATTCCATCGGGCCATTAAACTCAAACCACGCACAAAGAGCAATTATCGACACGTGCAAGAAATCCCGAAAGGAGGGGGCCCGCCGCAGGCTATATAAACGGGAGCATTTCCGAACATCGGCAGACGTCGTGTGACTGTCTCATGAGTAAATTCTTAGAATATTATCGCTCTGGAGTCTGCTTCGGTCTTTCATATTCATCAGAATTGCTTTTGATTCTATGGTTAAAACTGCATGGGAGTTTGCTTCTGTCAACCTGGACCAATAGAATTATTCTATGAATATGACCGCTCTGGAATCTGCTTCGGTCTTTCATATTCATCAGAATTGCTTTTATTAAGCTTGCTCTGAGATTTTCGCACCCCGTAGTCTCCCGCGCACTTAATCATCGTATGAAGATTAAATTCCACGTAACCATAACCTAGCTTAACATTATTTTGTATCCATCTGTGATGTAAAAGTTGCCTAATAAAAGCTACGTCATCGGCTCGAGTAACCCATGGTTTCATTATTGTCTATATCAATTATTGTTGACAGTCTTATTTTAAGAACTTATTTTTTTCATTATTATTGAAATGTATTGATGCATATGCCGAGCCGACTCCATCCGGTAAGCCAAAGATGCAATGTATCGGGGCGCCGTCCAAAAAGAGGCGCCAAAATTATGTTGTTATTAATTAAAATTCAACAATAATTTTTAAATGTAAGTCGGAATAACATTTAAGAATCACGTTGCTTTCATATTTCATTCGTTCATGGTAAATACAACGGAAATTTGAATGGGTACGCATTAATGCAGGTCAACTATGTTTTCGTAAGTGGATTTTTCGTCTCGAAAATAATCTTATTGTTAAATCCGAAGAAAGTAATGAAAGCGAATTTTGCCTATTTTTTATGACGGTTATAACCGTCAATAATAAATGTGTTTTATTGTACAAAAAATTGTGCAAAATTGAGCGTACCGGCACCTCAAAATTTAGCCCCATACCCCTGCTTATCATGGGTGTCCACCAGTCTAAAGATGTCAGATTTACCAAAAATTTCATATATCGGTAATCCGGTAATTTTTTTCTAATTACTGGTAAAATTAAATTTTGAAAAAAATGACGAAAAACTGTAAAACCAAAAATGTTATACAGTTTTTATACTTCAAATTCGTCGTTTTACAAATCAAATTCGTCGTTTTATAAATCAAATTCGTCATTTTACAAATCAAAATCGTCACGTTGCTAATCTAATGAAACAATTTGATGTATATTTTTAATATTCATTTTATTATATACATACATACATATGTTCATATGTAATATATGTATAGAGAAAAAGAGAATATTTAATACAATATGTGTGTACACATAGAGAATATATTACATTATTTATAATTTATAAAGGCTCATTTTTAGAGTCCGTTCTGGACAGAAGCAATACTCGAATTGACATTTTTACATTCTAAAATTTTCTTAGAAATATTTTTTAAAGTAATTGAAGGATTTTCTTCTTCTATTTTTTCAATTTCATCTAATATCCCTGGAGTTATTTTAACATTTCTTTTTCCTCCGCGATTTTTTGTATATACTCACCACCATTTTCTCTAAACCTTTTAATTATTGCTCTTGCAGTACTTTTTTTTATGCCTGCGATTTCTGCAGATTCACTTATTGTTTTTCCTACCTCGTAGCACTTTATCAAAATGTTTTTTTATCCTGACTGATTGTAAAAAAATGAATATTAAAAAAAATACATCAAATTGTTTCATTAGATTAGCAACGTGACGATTTTGATTTGTAAAATGACGAATTTGATTTATAAAACGACGAATTTGATTTGTAAAACGACGAATTTGATTTATAAAACGACGAATTTGATTTGTAAAACGATGAATTTGAAGTATAAAAACTGTATGTATTTTCCCAAAAAAATACCGTACACTTACAAAAATCGACTTTTCCAAAAATTCCAAAATATATTTTCTCAAAACAATAACACTTTTAAATAATATTCGAAACACAAAAAAATATTGTTTCCCCATAAATGTTAAAAATTTACCGGTGAATTACCCAACTGTTATTTGGGTAATTAACTGGTAAACCGGTTTACCAGGAATGATATCTTTACGGACACGCTTTGATAACGCGATGAGAAAGCAGGAAAATTAAGAACCAAATTTGCCCCATGCTATCGAGGAAGGCTTTCGGGTCATAGGTCATCGGTACGCATGTGACGCAACTCTGTGATTGCTGTTTAGTAATAATCCAGGAATAAAGACAAAGAAAACCCTTAAGTAGTAAAAACAAAACTCGCGTACTACTGAATTTAGGAATGAAGCTAGCTAGTAGTTCTCAACAAAATGGCATAACCTCTCTGACTATATGAGATTGGATTTTATGAAACGTCAAAGGTTACCGAAAACAATTTTTCGTGAATATTTCGTTAATTATCACTTTTACAGACAAACATTGAAAGGCAAATTTGTAACATAAAAATCTTGAAAAGATACAATAATATTTATTCGTAAGAGTAACTATTTTAAAATTGTGTAAAACCGCTACTAATTTATACACAGATCATGGCGGTATGAATGCTGAGAGTTCAAAAAGTTCTATGAAAATGTATGTTATTCATAAACAGAATAATTAATGCGATTATAAACCCTTCGTTGCTTAGTTTATGTGGTATTATTATTAGTGCTGGGAAATATCCACTTGTGATTTTATAACAATTTAAAAATACAAAGTTCAATTAAATATAGATATTTTTACTCGTACATATACAAAAAACACAACTATAATGATAAACAATTACGTTTTATAATCGAGTTGATTTATTTTAGTAGCAACAGATTGCTCACAAAATAACTAAAAATACTCGCCCTTCGAATGCATCGTCGAACGTCTGCGACATACATCAAATTTTAATGAAAACACTATAGGATAAATTCAAAAAATCAGATCAAAAAGAAAAAAAACTCACGAGCTGTCGCGGCACCACAAACAAGCGCGTATCAACTACAAGCAAGCACTGATAGTGAGGTACATTCGCCAATTCGTCATACAGTTTAATGTTGCCATTTGATAAAATTTGTATATCTACTATCACTTCTTCGTGTACATTATAATCAGGGCTTTGGAGAGAAGCAGGAGCAGGAGCAAGAACATTTGTAGCGCTCCGGTGCTCCAATATTTCTTTTTTTTTAAATTTAATATTTGGCACTTCGCATTACGACTTATATTGTGTTTACACATTACTTTATCGTTCATTTTATTTAATAAAATCATTGAGTAATGAATGTAAGTCTATTTTTTGTCTGTGTAATTGTATAAAAGTGTTGTAAATGTATGTCCTGTGGCACTGACAATGAGAGAAATTTCGAACTCGGGAAAAAGAGTTCATTTTTTTTTTATAAATGTCCAGTATTTTTCACAAAAAACCGTAAATTTACAAAAACAGACTTTTCCATAAAATATTTATCAAAAAAACAAAATTTTTCAAAAAAAAAAACAAGATTTTTCAAAAGTATTCGAAACAAAATATTTTCAAAATCGGTCACGGGGCCTTAAAATCAGAGCTTTAGAGCACATTTTTGAGTTGCTCCGCTCCATGCTCCGATTAATATTTAAATAAAAAATAAGAAATATTTAGTTCGTATGAAATATAAGAGGTAGGTTGATCGACTGTATACTATATAGGTTAGATTGGTTTTTATTGACTTAACAATAGTAGAGACAGTGGTGGGTTTAACGGTATGCGGACTAATTGTAAGCGACCGCTTAGGGCCCCCGATATTGGCGAGTTAAAAATGGGCCCCGGATTTCATAAAATTCCCGCTCTACGAATACTTGGGTTTGCGGCAATGTTGTAACGGTCAATGCTGAATCTTTTATGATTTTTGGATACCGCTGTATTGCCATTTAATATTTAAATTATAAGAGCGGTCAATTTTTTGAACTATTTTCAATACATCGTAAAATTTATTTTGAAATTTTGAATTAGAGTCTCCTTCGTCTACTAAATTGGAACTCAAACGAGGACATTTTAATCGGATCTAGCTTTTCGACATAAGAAAGAAAGTGACAAAAACTTTTGTGTAGACTTGTATCAACTTGTATGCATTGGATTTTGGCGACTCCCTGTTTCAATGCGACTCGTGATAATTACACGTTTAATATTCATACGCATTATTACGTAATTAAAATTTCATAAATTTCGCTATTAAAAAAAATGCATTTTATAAAAAAAAATTGTCGGAGTCGCTCATTTTTTATTACGACTCCGACTCCACAGCTCTGGTAGTTTCAATTGATTTCGCTGAGAAAATATTCTTTCAATTGCTGTTGAATTATAAAATTGGAATATGTATAAATTATTTGATTGTTGGCGAGTAACTGATGGTGATTAACTATAATAATTCTATTATTGCGTTTAAGTGCACGATAGTGTTCGATGATTCAAAAATTATGTAATAATTAGGCTGACCATACATCCCGTTTTTGCCGGGACAGTCCCGTTTTCGTCGCGTCTTGCGTTCGTCCCGTCGTTTTCGTAAAATTGTTTGATTTGTCCCATTTTGCCGGTTTACATATTTTGATGGACATAAGAAGACATAATTATATTCTTTAATGCATTTCCCTTGGATCTTTTTTGCTCAATAATTTAATTGAAGTCTTATTTTTATTATGTTTTAATTTGTATCATTCCTCGACACTTTACAATACGGTTGAAAATTTCATTTTGATTTCAACATAAAATCAAAACTCTTGTTGAGCTCCCTGATGCTCAAATACAGAGTTTCCTTAGAAATTGTTTTACTTCTTAGAATAAATTTTTTTTTCGAATAATTTTTTCTCTTATTTTAAGTCTATATTATTGTGTTTAAACCTTTTTATAATAATTTTAAATATTTTTAGTTTTCATTATTTCATCGACGAACCTTAGATAATTAATACCACAATATATAAAACATCCCCAGATTATACAGTTTTCAGAAATGTTAACTGCTTTATATACGCTTTATTTGATGCGTCTTTCGATAGTTTGCCATCGTATACTCGTGTCCTTTTATTGGGTTCAAAAAAATTAAATTGGTGTTATTAGAAAAATAACATCTATATTAATTTGAAAAAGTTTGATTTTAATTTTTTCCAACTCATTCTATCCTTCTGGACTTCATTTTATTTGCCAAATGTGGTGTTTCGTTGATATTGTTCCTCGATATAGGCTTTTTCAAGGCTTTATAAAGTTTATACGTATCATTCGAACATTAATTGTTATTTTATTTTACTTATATTATTTTTTTCATTTATTTAATAAATAAATTTTTATTTATTCTTTGAGTATTTTCGGAGTAATAATCTATCTCGTCGCGTCATGGTACTTTTTGCCGGTCTAAATCACCTGCGAGATTCCCCATTGCTAGATTTCTTCAATTTTTTTTAAAGAATCGCTCAAAAATTCAACGGAAATAACTAATATTTTCAAAATTTTATATGAAGATAGCCTAAATTTTTTTTAAAACCGTAAAACGTGTTATTTTTTTCACTACTAATATCGTGTAATTAAAAATTCACTGTTTTTCGCTGAAAACTTTTCCAAAAATAAAAATTGTAGATAAAAACACGAGGCAAAAAGTGCGATACTCAAACGCTGTTTTTTGTAAAAACTAAAAGTAAAATAAATATCCAATGCATTTTTGAATTAAGCATTATTTCGTCAATAGAAAATAATAAAAGAATGAAAGAATTCGTTTAACTGAATCGAAAAATAACGAATGAAAATAAAAGATGGATTTTTCAATAGTTCTATTCTTATTAGAAAAAATGGTAAAAATATTTTCTGACACTTCTGATCTTATTTATTTTTCTATATATACTTATAATATTTAAAATGATATTATCCATTATTTAAAAGTTATTTTGAGTGGTAAATTCGTTAATAATTTTATGATATTGGAAAAAATATGGGTGGGAAAATATACATATTTTATCGGTAGTATATTTCCTTAACGATATTAATCGAGAGATGATTTTTGAACGTGCAACTTATTTTTTTATATAGGGAGGAGGGGCATTTTTTTTTTTTTTTCGCGGAGCGTCCCGTTTTGGGTCCTGGGAAATATGGTTACCTTAACATTAATATAATATTAATGTCTATTACGATACTGCACAAGAACACGAACTGTCAATGACAAAGAATCAAAGATGAAAGACCAATCAATGTTGCCAACTCACTTTTGTATTATATAAATGTACGATGCTGAAACCCTATTTTACCTATTTATATTTTATTAAAGAATTAAAGAATTGACAAATAATTACATTTTCATTCGAATGCTACAGAGACATCTATTTTCTCAATTCAATTCTAAAATAAAGGTTCTCGTCCTAGATAATAAAATGATAATCTGAATATATCAAATGTTTTATTTTTTAAATACAAATTCAATAAATATTAATTAATTATTATAGGAACTATTTTAAAATTATTATAATTTATTATTTATTCAAATGGTGGTGTATTATAAGTGACAACTTGCGAATTGAGAGCATCTATAAGTCGATCAATTACGAATTCTTCTTTAGTTTGATTCCCTTTAATTTCTTCATCGTTGATTTTTCTCCATGTAGGCTTTTTGCTGAAATCTGGTTTGAACTGGTATGGAGATAAATTTTTCAAAATGTCACCTGAACTGAAATCAACGTTCAACATATGATCTGGATCTATAGTTCTCGTTTTTATAATGTTTCTATAAACGTATGATGATAAACGAGGAGTTCTAGTCTTATTTGGTGAATTGAAATCTACTTCGAATAGACCATATCTTATCCTGAAAATATAAATTTCAATTATGATCAAAAAGCTTATTTTTCTTTTAAAAATCTGAAAAATATTCTTACGTGTATCCACTGAACCATTCAAAGTTATCCATCAAGCTCCATGCTGAATATCCTCTTACTTTAACACCTCTATTTCTTGCTTTTAGTACTTCAAGTAGGTATCTTTTGAAATACCACCCTCTCAAATAATCATTCAATCCCGGACCGGTAGGAATACCATTTTCTGTCACAATAATTTCCGGATCATTATAATTTTCTTTCAAAAAGTCTAACAATTCTCCAAAAGCGGAAGGGCCAATCTAATACAGAAAAATTTATATGAATTACTACCCATATATATACCCATTACTATCATATAACATTGTTCAAATTTAAATTTCATTTACATACCTCTAACCAAATTTTGGACCATCTTCTCACATATAATTCGTTAACGTCGATATCTTCTTCAAATGAAGGTATTTCTCTTACGGGTTTCGAACCATTTCTGTTGACCAAAAGTAAATCGTAATGATTTATTCCCAGAAAATCTGCTGTTCCTTTAACTGGAGGCGATTCTCGAGGTTCTGGTAATCTCTCTTTAGGTACTCTGGCTATAACTTCTTTAGGGTAACCTCCTTCTTTCGAAAATATTGGATGAGCGAATAATCCAGTCTGAAATTGAAAAAATAAACAACATTTTAATAGGTCAAATTCAAAAATGTGTCACGATCTGTCTAAATTTTGTTATCGAGCTCAACTGATAACCTTTGTTTGTAATACTATATGTATAATAAACGTGTTTTAGCACACTTTTTACTGATAAATCAATCAAAAGTTTTGACTTACATGAAATTGAATAGCGTCTCTTCGACCATTTATATCCGCTTCGATATTTTTTTCAGGTTTAGCCCATTGTGTGCTTAGTGTTATGCCGATTTTTCCTAAAAAAATTATCCAAATGTTTAATATGAATCGAAATACATATAAATTTAAGTATGTAGTGTAATTATGTTTTATCAATATGGAATAATTTATGGAACGTTAAGTCTTAATTTATTTCCAAGAAGTATTAGAAGTTATCATAACAATTTAAGCTAGAATTATTTTCATAACATAATTATGAAAATAATTATTATATTAATATTATCATAACAATTTCAACCTTGAGTTTTTATGTATTGTGTCGCTTTTTTTATTAAAAAATATTAACCTTTTTGTTCAGGTCTGAACGTATCGTTATACAAATGATATGCTTTAGCATGAGCACTTAATAAATTCGCAGTGCAAATATATTCTCCATAACCATGATAATTCAATTGAGGCGCTCTTTCTCTTGTTCCATAGCCATGTAAACATATTTCTTTCGGTTCATTGAAAGTGATCCAATTCTTCACCTAAAATCACAACGAATAATAAATTAATCACGCTTCGGAACAAACGATTTCAATGTTCAACAGATATAAATTTAAAATATATACAAATAAAATAAACTTACTCTATCTCCGTAATACGAAAAGGCCAATCTAGCGAAGTCTTCAAAAATATCCGGAAGTTTCGAATTCAAAAATCCGCCTTCATCTTGTAACACTTGTGGCAAGTCCCAATGATACAAAGTGACCATAGGAGTTATGTTTTTCGCAATCAATTCGTCAATTACTCGATTATAATAATTCAAACCTTCCTGATTTATCATATCAGTGCGTCCTTTCGGTAAAATTCTAGACCACGATAAAGAAAATCTGTAAAAGTCCACTCCAAGTTCTTGCATCATTTCGATGTCCCTTTTGTACAAATAATATGAATTCGCAGCTTCATCTGCATTCGATAAATCTTTGACTTCTTCGGGAGTTTCATGAATGATTTTATCCCAAATACTTTCTCCGCGTCCTGAAAATTGCTCAAAATAAAATAATCGTATATTTTTAAAACTTATTGTCACAATCGAATAATTTACCTCCGATATTCCACGCTCCTTCTATTTGGTATGACGCCGTAGATACGCCAAAAAGAAAATCTTTAGGGAATTTAACTACATCGTAGTCAATCGTTTGATTGCAATTAATCGATCTATAAGAATGCCAAAATTGTTAATTTATATTAAAAATTCTATGGAAAAAATATATGTTTGTACTTACTTTGCCAAAATGAATATGACGAAAATATAAAAAATGTTTCTATTCATCGTTAAATATTTTAACCATCAGGAGTCAATTTAAACTATAGTCAAGTATGTCAGTATAAAATATTGTAATGATACTTCTTGTACGACGAGTAATTCAATAATGTTTGTCTCTCGATCGAATCGCCATTAATAAAATCGCTGAAGAGGTCAACACTCAAATAAGCGAAATATTTGAACATTTCCAAATTGTTGTTGTATAGTTTTGATTCAAATTTCACTTTAATTATTTCATTATGATACTTAGATTTTATATATTATAAAGCTTTTTAAAAACTACGAATACTGCGATTGATTTACCAAAACTTCGCTTGATTTATTAAAAAAAAAATGGTATGTACTTTAAAACGATCCACGAATTCAATTTCTAATGCAATTCAAATAATATGCGAAATCTATTACAGTTAAAAATGAAAAATATCTGTCTCAAAGCATATTATTGTAGATAATATTTTATGGAGTATATTCTTGCAATTCTGAGTATTTTTATTCGATTGGAAATGAGGTCGGCATTGATTGAACGAATAATATTGTCGACACGGATTCGGTTGATTCAAAGTATCGACTTTATTTAAAATTTGCAAGTAGGAAGTTGTGAAACTTTTCGATTTTTTAGGGTTAAAAGCAAAATCGGAAAAGACTTGAAAGATTACAGGTTTCGATATTTTTTAACTGATAAATTAACATAAATGCTATGTCGTTGACCGTGTGAAGGGCATCGTCTATTTCAATGTCGGATAAACAAATTTACTTTTTTTTTAAACTCGAGTTCGTTGTCTTATTTTTCAAGGCAATGTTATTTTGAAATATTGGTCATCTTTATCTTTAAACTATAAACGGTTGCGAATTTTGATTTTAATTGTTTTTATTCAGGTTTAATTAGTAAATTAAACAGTAAAGCGTATTTTTATAATTGATTACTTTATTGATTTAATTTATTTGTAAAAACAGAATTTTTATAATTACATATATGTGGTATCCTCATTTTTAAAAAGGCTTTCTTACAAATTTATATATTAATTTTAATGGTGTTACTATTTCTGGAAAAAATCAGGAGCGATTTTTCCAGAACACATTTAAATTATTTGGCACATTAGATCGAATATCTACATACTCAAAAATCTTATTATTTTATCGCAAAATTTATTTTAAAAATAGCTGAAAACCACTAAATAGTAAATCAGATGAATTAACAGGATAACCTTACTCGATAGTCAATATTTCGACGTAAAATTTTTATACATGTCGTATTTTTGAATTTTTTTATGTTCGATCTAATTCGCTGAGGAACTCAAAGTTATTCGGCAAAATACACTCCAGAATATTTCCCAGAAGTGGTAACGCCGTCAAAATAAGTATATAAATTTGCAAGGATTATTTTTTTTAAATGATAGTACCCACTTATGCATAGTTTTAAAAATTTTGATTTTACAGATTAATTCTGTGATCAAAGCTGTCACAGTAGTACATCACTTCATGTGATTTCGTATTGCATATTGATATAAACAACGGTCAAGATTGAACCGCATTTTCTGATAAATAATTAAGTCAAGCATGTCAAGATTTTTGGACATACATATTTATAAACTTGCTTGAAGCCATTTTTTCAATGACATAATGGACGAATTGTATAATTTATAAACTTGTGAAACAAATTTATCGAATATGTCGAATCATTGATTTTTATTATTTATCGATTCGGGTTTAGTCGTTGTTCATTTTGGATTTGTTAAGAATAATCAAGTTTTTTTTAAATCAGGTTTATAGAATACTTACGTTATTAAAAAATCTGAATATGACATATGTATGTATGTATTGACATTATTATTTTTTTTAATATTAATAATAATTCTGAAAAATAGAAATAAATCCACCAAAAAGCTTAAGATACATTAGCAATAGATAGAAAAGGATTATTTTTTTATTTTTCTTGAAAAAGTAAGAATTTTCTAACTTCATAAATTCCGTCATTTTAATTAAAATAAATAAATACAAAAACCTCAAATTCGATAATGTTTACATTACATAGGTCAAAAATATTTTCGCGAAATAACAATATGACGTGACGTGATTATTGAAAAAAAGCTGTTTTATCGTTCAATGTAAATGACTTTTTTAAATGTACATTGGTTATTTACATTTATGAAAAATATAAGTCGTGTCATTTTAAATTTTGATTAAAATAACAACTTTTTAATTTGTGTTATTGTTGAGCGGCACAAATCAAAAATTGTCCGAAGCTTTCTGTTTCATTTCGAAGTAACGAAAATAAAATTTAAATAGTTTGACTTTCCCTCAATAGATGACTAATTCGAAAATGCACAAATTTTATTATAATAAATATATATTACAATAGATGTCATTACATTTAATAAAATTGTAAATCAAAATTTTGAATTTAAATTTAAAGTTATTATACGAAACAAATCCAAAATATTTTAAAATTAACCAAATTAATAATTTTACTATTTATTATAAAAAGTGCGATATATTCACATTTACAATCACGTAAAAGGCGATAAATACCCACTCGAGCCATAATAAATCGAACGTATAAATTTTTTTCCGGGCTTTTATCTTTTTGTTCGATTCTCTAATATTGCCGCCATTTTTGATATTATTTCGAGGCGTATATTTTCCCATTTTCGCTTTGTTCCCAACACACAAATTACGTTTTATAAGGCGACCGAAAGGAACTCACGCGACTCGTTAACGTTATATGTATGGGATTAGTGTTACTGTGAATTTCCATCGATTACAAATCACGCCAATTTTTTTCATTTTAAATTCATTTTAAAAATCTGAAACACTGAATACGTTTTATTCTAAAAGATATGAAATTTATTATATTAGTAAGGTCATGCACTGCAACACTTATACATTTTATTATTCTTTTTTTTGCTTCTTTTTACGAGGTTCTAATATAATAGCCGTAGCGGGGTGTAGCTTACGCTTTCGTTGATTGTACACAAACACGCAAAAACTGTACACTATAATAATACAAAATATTGAAAACAATATATAATATAAGTATGCAATTGAGACATAAGCCGAGTAATAAAAATTCATCAGAGATGGCTTTTGGAAATTTTGATATTTTTAAACTTTTCCCCTACCGTTTTCATATAATTTAATTTAAACTTGATCTTTGAAGGATCTCATGATTTCACTTTTACAGTAAAAAATTGCTTTTTTATTTTTAAAAATGTTTTATTTTCATAATTAAAACAGTTATTTAGTTGAAATTTCATTCACAATTGAAATATAAATGTTTTGTTTTTATGAAATGAAATAAACAAATTTAAAAGACTCCTTTCTTATATTGAAGTCTCGAAATAATATGCCAATATTTTGATATCTCCACATTCGAACTTTCATCGAATGACAAAAAAGAATTTTGTATATGTCTTCGGAAAATCCTTAGAAATTCTAATGTGCGCGAAAAAATAACACTAATGGAAAATTTTTTGCGGAATTGATTTCATACGAATTTATTGTGTCGGACTGAAAGGATTATTTCAAAAAAATAGAGTGTGTATTGAATGTCTTAGAGTGACTTTTTTTGTTCGTCACTTCTCAGTTTTGTGAGCGATTTTGCACTCAGAAATTTGGACGTCTGCGTTTTCCATTAAATAATCAAAGTTATACAATACAGGAAGAATTGACGATTATTCCTCGTGTTACAAAACCAGCAAAAAAACATCCCCACAATGTGACCGTTGACTATTTTCGCACACGACCTCTAATCGCTGAATAACAAAACCGATTTTGCAACACACAACTATTCCAAACAAAAAATTTGAGCCGATATATTATATGTATATGAAAGTCGTGCAGACGCCAATTTAAAAAAAAATGAGTTAAACCTTAAGATTTATGTTAACATTTACATCCTTTTTGTATATTTCATTACATTACATTTCATTACATACAATATACAGTATTATGATTGGCAATAATAATAGTACATAGTCAATTTATTAGGTCAAAATGTTAGCGGCAAAACGTCGGATTATGAGCGTAAATAATTAGTAAGTGGAAATATGCCACTTTCAAATATAACAGATATGCAATTATATTTTACAGCGAAATATCTTTCGTTAATTTTATAGAGATATTAAAACGTGCTGACTTTGTTTATTATAAACATACAAAGAGAACGTCCGTGTTTATTTAGATTTAACAATTTTTTTCAAAATCGACGTTAACGTCATTTTTATTTTTAATATCTCATAACGATTTTCAAGTTTTGTTATAAATGAAAATGGCGTAATCAATTTTCAGTTCCAAAACACTGCTTCAATTATGTTTAATCCCAAATTTTAATTACAACGGATCCTCTTTTTACACGGGGGATACGTTCCAGAGACTACCGTGTAAATAATAAACCGTGTAAAAAAATGTATGGTGACCATACACAAATTGGAGATAGGTTCCATCACTATATTTGGATAGAACTTTCATCCAAATTTACTTTATAAAAAATGTGCAATGTGAAAAATTTTCGCCGTGTAAAATCATGAAAAAACATCGAATTTTTATATTTAAAAACTATAATTACATATATATAATTATATCAGTATACTGGCCTGCATAGAATCTTACCATTGTGGCATAATGATACATATTTTTATTATTTTTATACCGTTTTAAAGTGAAAAATCCGTTTAAAAAAAGTAATCGGTTCATCTTCCTTGAACTGTGTTATTTCTGAACCGTGTAATCGAGGATTAGGTGTACTCATTTTTAACTAGAACCTTAGAAAAGAAACAAATAAAAATGGAGATACGTCACTTTCAAATAGCTTTATTTGAGGTGCAAGGTTTATACAATGTGCTTATGCTGGCCATACACGCTACGAAAAATCGTTACGATAAAACTGTACAGTTCGAAAGGTACAATTTATCGCTACATGTATGTATGTAAAACTGTACAGTTTTTTAACATACATGTAGCGATAAATCGTACCTTAGTTTTATCGTAACGATTTCTCGTAGCGTGTATGGCCAGCATTACCTTGTCTATCTAATTCACAATTCGCAGCACAAACATCGCCATTTATTCATTTGACTTAAACATAATATAATATGATAATTTTCGGAAAAATTCATCGGAATTGCGGCCGCGAATCGTTCGATATAAAATGGCTCCCGGATTGTGGAGCGCAATTTAATTTGTATGAAAGACTTGTGTTTATTGGCGTTTCGCGTGACAACAAGCATTTACAAGTGGGTGGCTTGGGGGGTGGTGCTGTGAGTAATTGTGGGTGGGTGGTATGATTCGTATAATCGCCCTCTTTAACGCTGCTAGTGCGCGACGATTAAATTATTAATTTGCCCTTTTGTTCTTTCGCCAAATGTTATTATTCAATTATCTCCGCTTTTTAAGTAATGATTGCCAAAGCAATTTTGTGTTTTAATAGATTTAATTTATTGATTGAAAGGAAATTATAATGAAAAGGCATTGACAGAAAAAAAGCGTTGAATAAATAATAGAGTCTTGTTCGTAACAAGCAGGGCTTAAAACAATACTAAAAAAATAAAGTGATATTGTATTAATATACTTATTTTTTGGATTGTACGTAGATGAAATTGTTAATTATATAATGTGCCTGTATTTTATCTTTTAATTTTTTTCAAAATAATAAATTTGATTTTTGTGAAAATACACTACTTTGATACATTGAGTGTAAATAATATGTTTAAAAATTGACGAGAGGATTTGGAAAAGCTTTGTATTTACAGTCAAACAATACAATAAATTCAAATAGAATTCATTGTCTTGGTAGAAAACATGAATATTTAGATACGTTTGAGGAATACTTATAAAGTTTGTTTTTTTGTTATTTAGAAATTTAAACTAATTTTCAACATTTTTATACCAATGTATAATTTTGCATTATGAAAAATAATACGATCCAATAACATAGCTATACATATTTTCACATTTATTACCGCATACATCAATTAATCGAAAATTAATACACGCCCTTCAAAAATATTACACACAATATTTCCGAAAACCTTCAAACGCCATTCAAAACTTATCAATTTGAAAATTTTAATCGCAAACGAGCACAAAAACACGACAGAAAACATAATAAAAAATTCACATTCCATTTAAAGCGCACACGATCGTTCTCCATGCAAATGCACAAAAATACACGCATATCAAAGCGGTCACTCATTTCACCATAATTTCACCATGCTTAACGCACATTCGACCACGTGAAATACCGTAACACGTTTTGTGATATGCATACATATATAGTTTGTGTTTTGCGCGTGTGTGTGTGTCGCGTGTTCGGTATCTCCCCAGGGGCGCACTTAATTCAGTTAGTTAATTTGAGTGCCCCATTAGATTGCTACGGTTAAAGTTATGATTAGACCCGTCGACCAATGGCGGACACTTAGTGGACGATTTTATATTGGTAATGGTCGGCCATTGAAAATGGCGGCCGGAGGACGTGTTGTTTTCCGCGTGGAAATGTGTTTGATGTTTGATTTTTTGATGAAATGTCGATTGTAGGAAAGTTTGATGCATGTAAAAGTTAAACAGAAAACATAGGAAAAGGGATTGGTTGAGAAATATTATCAGATTGATAATCGAAATGGCGATAAATTGATCATATGATAGATGGTAAAATAAATAATTAGAGTACTAGAATAGTAACTGAAAGATTGCAAAACAAAAAGAGGGAACTGAGTTGAATATCAATGGATTTTTTTTTCCGTGTCCGGTTTTTTTTTTACCCAATGTTTAATGATATTGGCGGATGTTTTTTCGACATCCATGAGCACCTTAAAGAGGTTACCATCATGCTCAAAGAACAACTGAAATAACATTTTGATCAATTAAAAACAAAAAATGTACTGGATATAAGTTCTTCCAATATCAAATGAGATGACAGTCTTCATTTAACAATAGATAAAAAATCTTTTTTTTTTCTTTTAATAAAAATTATAAATATTTTTAAAGGTCATATCTATTTCACAATTAGTAGATAACGATAGTTCAAACATACGTATTTAATATTTTGTGTGTAATATTATATTAATTGGCAGTTTAACAGCGCTAATTACTTACTACGAAACCGTTTTAGTTTATGATACATGGATAACTTTTATTAAATTTTCGAAACCATCACGTGCCACTACTGCATTTTCGATTCACCGATCGAGTGGTGTTAAAATAAACGGGTGTGGTCAAATATTCTCTAATGTCATACTAAAAAAAAAACTATGCTCGCAATTAAAGCATTCTATGTCGACACATAAAAATATTTATAAAGCGACATATCGATCCGACAACATAGGACATGCACCCATAATTCAAAAAACCCAATATTATTTTTGAATAACATGTGATTATCCAATTTTTTTCATTTGATAATCCTAAAAAAAAATCTTAACGAAGACTTTATAGTTCCTTGACAGATAAACACAAGACAGTTGAACCCACGATACCTGAACACGCCATACTTGAACACATGATACTTGAACATTTGATATTTGAACGTAGTAATAGTTGAACACTGACAATCAAACATTCGTGTATTCAACTATCATGTGTTAAATTTTCGTATGTTAAAACGTCATGTATTCAACTGCCATGTGTTCATCTGTCAGGTCACCAGATTTCACAGATCAGTTCAGACACGCCCCACGGTTTGAGAAATCCCGATTTTCACCCCTCGAGGCAATATATTAAGCAATTAGGTGACGTCCCCGGCATTCGGCACCCGATACATAAATTCGCTCCGCTTTTATTGCAAAACATTTTTCGCCTGTTTGCGAGCGACCAGCTTTTTCCATTTATAATCTTAATTATTGCGTTGTATGCCGTTGTTTTTTTTTTGTTTTATTATTTTTGAAAACAGTCCGTGTTTTATTCGTAGTCGGGGAAAAATGCGCGAAATTTATTGTCATCGTGATCATCATCGCGCTTTATACGACCGCCATATAAAATATTAATGTGAAATTTTAAAAATTTTGTTGTGAAATGATATATTATTTTTGATTTCATTTTGATGGTAAATATGTCTAGTTATTAAATCATAAATTTTATTTAATTATTTATATCTAATTGCTTGATAAATAAGCAATTTGACTATGAAATAAAAAAATTGTAATTATTTATATTCATATTTATTAAAAAAAAATTAAAAAAAAAAAAGCTAGAATGCGTGAAATACTCGGAAAATTCCACAAATAAACAGATGGACATTTTTTTCCGCCATTTTATATTTTCGCATTGTATACGCGTGCGTCTAATGGAGGCATTATTTATTCGATTTTCGGCGGTTTTTCACTCAAAAATAATTGTTGATTTTGCGGTGTTCTTAGTGCCCTATCGTTTTGTCGGCCCTTTAATGTATCTAAACAGAACGTACGCGATATTTTGCGCTCGAATAAATATATTTACCCGCCAAAATAATGGTCGTTATGGCCCCTCATAATATATTGATATAACAAATTATATCGCATTAAGTCCCCATATATAGTGTGTATTATGCGTACGCACACTTGACGATGTGGAGCGTGTAATGCGCTCAGTAATGGCGAACCTTTTTTGATGCACGGATTTCTATTTTATTATTGAGTCAATTTGTTTGAGGCTGACCGTCTGTCTTCTTTGAGGATTGTCTTGCTTTTTGAGAATCTCAAAAATTCTGTCCTTTGTGCAGGGAAAATCATCCTTCTTTGTCTTCATCTAAGAAAATTATTCTATTCTACGCTGTTTTCAATAGTAAAGATAATGAAATTTCATTAAAAAAAAATTCACCCGCAATACTAATCAATAATACCAATTATATTTGACGATAACATTACCTATAAGTATTTTTTTTTAAATAGTACTTGATTCTCAATTTGAATTATTTTTGGACTTAATAGTTTTAGCCGATTTTTTTTAATGTATCCTCTTTTGACATTTTCAAAATTAAATTCCCGTAATTTCTTGAAATATTTTCTTTCATCAAAATATTTAATTTCTACGGTAGAATAAAAATTTTCCGATACACTGATGAAAATTCAAACCTTTTTTTATTACATAAATAAATGATTGGAACTCTTGAAAAATTTGTGTTCTATAAACTAACATTTTTTTATTAAAAACGCTAGTGTATTGATTGAAAATATATTCGTATTATCCTAAATTTTGTTTAAAATCAGAAATGGATCGAGATATAATTTTAACTTTAAATTTAAAAGGTTAAAAACTACTGATCGTTGAATGCGAGATTACCTCATTGATCACATTGTGCGGCCTGTAAGTGTTGTGTTTTGGCAGAGCGGGTCCTTTATGTCCTACCGCCCGCAGCGATGGTTGGCGACTGCTGCTTCCAACTACCACAACCCCTCAAACTGTTATCAATACAAAAAAATTACAATCAACCTTTCATATAACATTCACAGTCAATTCAATTAAATCTTGATATTTAAAAAAAAAAATTTATTTGTTCCAATATTTCTATCATTATTTTCAAAACTTTCTCATATGTTTTGATCAAAACAATAACTTTTCTATATAATATTAAAAAATTGGGAATCTGTTATTTTATGCGCATGAATACTTCCAAATAGCACTAGCGCAATGCGCACGCGCAAGAAAATATAAACGATGTAAAGAAAATGGATACAATGGGGATGAGAACCTCTTGAATAAACAATCGAAAGTGAATACGAATAAAAAAAAACTTTTCCGATACAAAACAGCATTTTTACGGTTACGCGTTTCGCATAAAAAGCTTTGATAACTTTTCGACGGATTTTATAACATAATAGTGAAGCGTTTCTGAATCGTGAGATTTTAATGCGCCTTGTTTGTTATAAAACGATCCGATTAAAAGATGATCCATTTTTTTTAAGATGTGAGAATATTTTTATTCAGTTTTTATTTTTCATACGTGGGAATTCAACAATAATATAATTTTTTTTAATGCCACAACCAAAAATATTAATATGAAATCAATAATTTTATTTCCCTCCTGTCAAATTTATAAATATTTATATGGAAAAATAAAATAATCAATTATTAAATTTTTTTAACATATTGTTTCAACTGAAAAAAATCCTAATCGGAAAATTTCCCACGAAAAATCGAGAGGCACTATTGTAACGAAGCTTTCAATATGGCACTCGTCCGTTTCAACGGGTACTTAAGTCTACCCATAATCGACGGCTCTCAAACTTCATTTTATCGCAAATATACGATAGGGGGTGTGTATAAAATAACAAAAACGATCCCTAATCTTAATTAATAGAGCGCACGCGCAGGTACATATAAGGTGGCACGCGTTCGCTCCACTCTTATTGGATTATAGAGTTTTCCGAATAATTTGTACACATAAACCTCGATTTATACCGCACTTTTATAAAACGATATTGTCGTAAATTTATAATATAAAAATATTTTGAAATTAAGAACGTTCGTTGTATAATTCGGGGGGTAAATATAGAATTGTTAAAATGATACATGAATAATGCAAAATTTGTTTGTGTCGTATTTTTTAAACGACACGTAACATATACATATATTAAGAAAATTAAAATATTTATGGTTTTATATAGAAATGGAATTAATTATATAAATCTTTTTTCATCAATTTTCCAAAAATATAATCACATATCACCCGTTTGATTTAGATAGAACAATTTTTCAACATAAATCGAGGATAGGGTTCATTTATTATATAGTGCCGATACAGTGTACTACAGCACGCGTACTCTATGAACAAAAAGGGACAAAACTCACGGTTCGAGGGCTAACTCGATACTCTTTGATACTATAATACGTTCTTTCTAATTGAACCGCGGCAGTATCATTAAAATGGCACACGTGCGCTTAATTACCGGCCGTATGGAAACACACTCTCCAAAAATTCCGAGATTTTTTTCATCGGTCCTATTTTAATTTGCAGCCGCATTGTTCGGGATTCCGCTTTCTGCTTTGGCGGTCTTCGATTGATCCATGGTACTTTTCATTTGAATTTGATCCGGTTAATTTTTGAAGGATTTGGATATGCTCCCAAAAATCACATTTCACATATAACATAATATGTTGATTTTTATTTTTAAATTTGTTGAATGAAATAAAGACAAATGGTTTCAAATGATCATAATTTTCCGTATATTGTTACTTTTTTATAGTTTTTTTCGTAATAATCTACCGTATTAAATATCAATTTATCAATAATCTAAACGTCTACTGTTATATTATACAACCATTTATATACATAGCTTTTCAATACCTTTGACGAAAATTATATAATAGCAGTTTAAAGAATCTTCATCAATCATATATAAAAATCGTATAATTTCCAGCATATTATATATTAAACAAAATTTTCATTCTATCACAATTCGCGCATGAAAAAAGAAGACATTCGAAATACAGAAAACAGAAATGAAAAATCACATATTCATTTATACACAATACAACACTAACACACACACGTATTTATATGATATGATAATACACAAATATACACAGGATGTATATGATAATAAAAAAGGGCGTATCCTGCGCGGAGGGAAGAGAAAACAACGATCCCATTTGATCCTTCTTACGGGATGACATATCACACAAATCTCCATAAATATATCAGGGCCGCCATAATCGGATAGAGAAGACGGCGGGAAAAATATGAAATGTGGCAAAAAGTGGTCTCGCGAAGGTAAAAGACAAATGGCTTAATACTCCATGTCATCCTTCGGGGGAAGGAGCCATGAAATTTTCATCCCGGGGTAAATTTGTTTGCGACCACCACAGCCGACAACCGAATAACTTCTATAGCCTCAAAACTCCTTTTTTTTCTATTTTTAATTTTTTATGTGTCAAATGATCATTTTTGATATAAAATAAATCATTTTTCATATTAAAAAATTATTAAAATTTGACTTATGAAACTTTATCCCTCGATTATTCTATTTATGCATTATAAAAATACGAAACATGCAAATTACAATCTGAATCAAAAATAGACCATAGATTTTCAATATCTAGAAAAAGAACTTGTCGTGATTTTATCCTTAAAACATTTTAACATTTCACATATTCGCTCAGACCCATTTTAAATATAACAATCTATTTCAGTGATGTTTCATACAAATTCGCAGAATTTAAGAAATAGAAACGAATATAGCGAAATATTACAATGTTTCCGTTCTGTGTCGGACACTAAATAAAAGAATATGAATATCAAAGCTCGTCCAAAAATTTCCCTTTACGCAATAATCCCGGTGATACTCTCCGCAATGAGATAAAAAGCTTTCAACTATTTATCCTGAATAATGTATGGCGGCGACGAAGTAACCTGATTTTCCTTTTATTATATATTGCGACGAAAAATCGGAGCCCTTTGAGTTATCATCTCAATATTAATAAAGAAAACGAATCGGCATAAGTATCCGCAAAAATATAAGACGTTTCTATTATAAAATTTCATGATCGATCGATTCAAATTTGAAATATTTAATTACACAATTTTAACTATCATATTTTTTATTAAATTTTATAATAGGTTCAAAAATGACCCATTCACACATATAACATTTATATATTTTTAAAAAAAGTTGCATTTCGCTTACACACGTATACATAATAATGCGGCTTCCATTTCAAAGGCAAACACGCCCCGCGAACGAAAGAAAAGGGAACTGAAAAATAAAAAAAAGGAAAAAATGCTAAAAAAAAATCACAGAAATACATAGCACGTCCCATACACCCTCGATCCCAACACACGTGGATTTTCGCTCAGTACAGTATATAGGGGACGATGGCGTACGGTGCAAATATGAATGATAACCGTAAAACGGATTTGATGGCGGTGGGGCATATTTGTGTGTATGTGTCCGTTGGGGTGACCAATTTTTCGAAATATGTACCATTCAATAAAAATAAATATTTTCAATAATTTTCGTACTTGATTCTATATATTTTTTTAATGAAACATAGATGGCATTGATTTTAACGTAACAAGAAAATATTCTTCCATAAATTTTACATAAGCGTAGTTTTTTTTAGAAAAAAATTGATTGAATTGCATTATATTTGTTGTATTAAAAATTTGGTCATCCTACCGTATGTGTTTTCGGTTATCCAGGGGTGTATCCGAGTTTTGTGTGTAGCTCCACCTACAGAGGGGAGGGTAATTCGCCCCGTTCAACATGAAGGGCTCTCCTTCGGGATTGTCCGGGATTTGACCGCGGTCCTGATTTTCGCAAAAGTATCAATTTCGACGGGATTGATGTGACCGTGTCCAACGCGTATAATGTTGCATGATGAGTTGAGTGGGATTTGATTTTGTCATAATGCTATTCGATTTCTTTGTTAATGGGTGATTATATCTGATCATTCATATGTAAAGATATTACATATGCATGTATCTGTTACAGGCAAAGTATCAAGTCCGTTAATACGTGCATTTTCTCGCAAATAAATACTTTGTCTAAATCGCTCAGAGAAAACATACACGGGAGTATGAATGAACATGTTAACTAGATAATGTATGAGTCATCTGTTCCGACGTAGATAAGGTGCTAACTAAATTAATAAATCGCAAGTAGGTTATATTTTATTTTTGGGAAATACGAGAAATCAAAAATATCCAATTTACGCTAATTTGTTTTTGGTTTACGTATTAGAAATTGTGACAGATATGTATCGCTGCGGGAACGGAAAACGGTTGGTAACACATAAAGATTGATACACGCTTTGTATTATAAAATTCAGTTCTCATATGTTACTTTCACAATATGTAACGAAATAAAAAAAGTGATTTTTAGATACAAAGAATTGAGCATAATAAATAATAAACATAATAATAATATTAACACAATAATTATTTTATCGCACAGATGACAGCTATATTATAAAATACCGAACATCTTATAGACGTCAGTTGGCGTCTTATATATTGCCAACTGTCAATAACGAAAATAACTCATCTGTCAAATCACTCATTATACGGTTTGTCTAATCAATGACAGCAATTCGATGCATTCTCTCGTTAATATATGCTATCTCTAGAGATGGCGTATTCGGTATCTCGTATCTTTGGCTTTCTCTAAAACTTGCAGCGCACGTGTACAATTTCTAGATAATGTATGTATTAACAACAATGAACGCTCTAACTGTAACATATCGAACAAAATAATAAGTAATAAATTATATCAGATAAAATAATAAACTATTATATTATTTCAACTAAACGATCATAAAATTAAAATCACGCTCTATCAGACAACACATCTGCCTTTGAGCACAGAAAACCTCGCTTTAATCTTATAATATCATCCTGAAAGCATCGCGCGCTATTTTGTTTTTGCAAAGTTCCATCAAAAATACATACCCGTTTAACCGGGCGGGTCGAAAGGGGGTGGGCTCAACCCCTATCTCGTTTTGTGGAAGTGGAGGTGTTTTTGTGGACGTGGAGGCTCGTCTGGGCATCGGCTCCCTCTGGTCTACCGCACACTTCATACATATTTTAGATACTCAGACCGCCTTTTCGAGGGCCCTACCCCCGAAGCCGCCCCTGGGCCCGCCCGCGTATTGAGAACCGGCCCAAAACGTAAAACCATTTTTCTGCGTAATAGGCTACCGTGAAATTATTTTAGGTTCTCTAACGTCTGATGCAGAGATTGGTAACTATTTTTTTTTGTTTGGTTTGAAAGTTTTTTTTTTATTATTTTTAATTTTTGTTTTTGTTGAAAACATCAATTTTCATCGATCATTGATTTTGAACGACATGTTGTATTGTTTGTAAATGAATATGATCGTGAATTGGAAAGATTTTGTGATATAATAGACATTATATAAGTGGAATATGAATTTTTCTTAAAAGTAATCGTCGTTATCTCATTTAGACATTATTGAAATAACATTCACAAAATTTTCTTATTATTATATTCTTTACTGATTAAATCACGCATCACTGAACTTAAGTATTTTCTTGAAATCGATGTGATGATGATATTATCATTTATTTATTATGATATATTTTCAATATACGATTCATATCAATTAAAACCATTGATTATTCACGAAAATCAACAAAACAATTACAACAATCCATCATATTTTCAAATGAATCAATTAAATTGGCATATAATTAAATTTTCATATCGAAATTAAACTGTTGATGATATCTGCGTTAGGAAATACACATTTTAAACCCAAAAATAAAATAAAAAGCCACGGCAAAAAAAAATGAAACGAACGAAAACATCTCTGAGCGCGCGTTCCCTTGAAAGTCCCCCCTCTGAAACAGACAGAAGTCTGAAAAACGAATATACGTCTGCGATAAAACGCAGTATATTACAACAACAACAAAAAAAGAGGAGAAAACCAAAGCTACGTTATAAAGCTATGATTTCGCATCAATTTATCGTTCATTTCGTTAATTAGATCCGTTGTTTATCGTTTTCGTGTAACGCTCGCCTTTAAAAAACATTATAATGGACGCGTAAATCGTCTAGCCTATCGTAAAACATCGATTTGATTATAAAGCTTTTTTTCAATTCATTTAGTGCTTTTTATTTTGTTAGTCTATTTTCAGCGACGATGGACGATTCGTTCCATTTATTTGTGATGGAAATAACGATTAAGCTGAAAGCAAAGGATCAATTTAAATTTTGATTGATTTTATTTTCAATATATTGAAAATAGTACAATTTTCTGTATTAAATATATTTGTATTATGTGTATTTATTTATTTACTAAATTCGACGTTTTCGTAGAGTTGACGTCTTCGAGCCCGAGGCGATCGTTCGAATGATGATTACTGCTCGAACGATCCCGTTTCGGATTACGTCGACAGCTCAACTCTATTTCTATATTGTGCTATTTAAATGTATAAAGGGTATATTTATTTATTAACTGGAAAACCTCGTTGAGTTTGAATCGAATCGAATCTCGTAAATTGGGCCGATCAAGTAGCCGATCTTTATTAGATTTTCGCAAGCGCTTCGCTTAATTTTGTTTTAAAAGACAGCTCGAATAGACTGTTTTATTATCGGTAATTAATTCTTCATATATATTTTATGCCATATTTAATTAATTTAATTTAATTGTTCATTATTATCTATTAACTAATAAATTATGGTATATATAAATATATAATATTTATTTTTTACCCTAATATAAATATATTCGATTGAATATTCAGTTAGTTCAAGTATGCATTTCTATAAGTTAAAAATAAAATTATACTTATCAAAAAAAAATCTAATTTACAAAAGTATCATGATAATATTTTTTATATGTTTTATATGATACATTTTTTTTTTAAAACAGTTTTTTAACACTCACGTCACCGGCGTACTAGCTTTTCACATTTCCCACATATCGACACGTTCTAAGAAAAACGAAATAAAAACGCGACCTATAATGGATGTTCGATTTTTTTTTCGCCATATTTATAAATTTTTCCACATACGACCCATCGATCATACGGATGAAATCACAGCATGTGTACATTCGTATGTCTGTATATTCGTGTGTATGTTCGTGTTTTGAAAGACCACCCCTCGGCATTACTGTTTTCCGTACATCGGCTCTTATTGTTCTCGACAAAGGAGAACTAAAAATAATCAGGAAACCTTTTAGATGTGCATTTACAACAGATCATCCATCCCCTTGGCCCTCTTTTAACGAATATCATTTGGTTAGGATGTGTGTGTGTGATGTAATAGTTGAGCTATTATGTTCGGACGCCCATTATTCGCGCGCTTTTTTATTATTCGTGTTATATTAAAAAATGTTATGAAGTACAATAGGCGTTTTTGATGCATGTTGTATTGATTGTGTGTAAATTGTTGATGTAAATCTGTTGTTAAGTGTTTGAGATTAAACACACAACACCGACTTTGCGAACTTTGTCGCCGTAAAATCGTTCTAATTTAATACAAAGCCATGTTTTGATTATTGTTCAAACGAGTAGCTTATTTTCAATGACTCAGGGAAAAATTGTAATAATACAGCTTTTACACCTCAAATTCAGCCTTATATAGATCAAATTCAACCATTGGAATTGTATTTTTTTTATATAATATGGGATTCAAATTTGTAGAAATAAGCATTAGTTGTTGACAAAATTATCGACCATAAGATTAAAAATTTTATACTCGTGTTATTTGTATGAATTTTTTGTAAACCAACTGAGATTATCGAGTAAAATTGAAGAAGAGATTATATTTCATTAATTACTATGGCAACAATCTTAATAATACTTTCACAATGGTTAAATTTGATTTGTTAAAGGTTGAATTTGGAGTACAAAAGCTATAAGTAAATAAAATAATAGGTAAAAATTTCAATGCCGACTTTTTGTCGTCTGTATAAGTTCAATGTTATTATCTATAAAATATAGAAATTTGAACTGAATACACACGAAAAACTAAAAAAATCATACATTTTCAAACAAAACAAAACAGCACTATCACGAAAATTTCAACCCATAAAAACGTCACTCCCTTTCATTCGAAACACGTCAAACCTTAATCACGTCACGACACCGCTCCGAAACTACAACAAACCCAAAAACAAAAAAAAGCAATCACACAACAACAACAAAAAAAAACACGAACACTTTGACGCCTCCGAATCGAAACGCGAACATTTTCCGCCCGTTTTTCCCGATTGATCGGAAAACGGGATACTTTGCGGCGCGCGCGAGTGAAAAACCTTTTCTTCGCGCGCCATTCTACCCGTCCGATTTTCCCCGTTTTTTCGCCACTTTTTCCCATTTTTTCCCGACTATGGCCGTTGTGCATCTGTCTGGCTATGTCTGGATCGCGCCGAGGCCCTCGGGACCTCCAGGTATTGGAAAACGAGGACCGGGAAACAGTAATTGCGACGAAACTCGTTCGACTGCGAACGAGGGTTTTCCCGGTAATGTCTGCAATCAAGCAGATGAGACGTAGGCGCTTTTGTGGGACGCGAATATCAAAAGCTTTCGTATTTTTTTTTCGCTGTTCGCTTCTGTAGGTTTTGGATCGTTTTTTTTTAGCTTCGCTTTCTTTTTCTAGTTATTTATTTTTTTGATCCGCGGTAGTGAAAGATGCGTTCGTGGATTGTGGCTTTTTTGTATTGTTATTTGAAAATAGTGGCGTTGTCGTTTTGATGATGATGGTTTTTTGTGGATTTTTAAAAAGAAATCGTTTTATGTATTGAATTTTCATCAGCAAATATCAATGAATCATTTTTTTTATAAAGAATCGGGACAAAGGTTAATGATGAACATGAGTGATTGTAATAGTATGAGCTTCGAGCAACAGCGATAACGTAAGCGCAAATGTGAGCGACAGCGTAAGCGTGACTCAGAGTGTGATTATAATATTTGCTAAGAAAAACAAACTTAAGTATGTATGTTACGCAATGTTTATTTAATCGCGTTTTCCATGAAAAACGCAATGTACATATATAGCGTTTTTTTTTTTTGTGAAATTTAAACAAAATTCGACATCCGAATCAAAATTATTTTTTTAGTAAGCGACTCCCCAACTTTTATCTCTTAGAATAAGCTCTTTTATAATTTACAAAGTTGAACCTTGCATTTATGCTCCTCGACGTCCTTTTTAACCGCATGGCGATACTCTGATGTTAGTAACACAAGTTCCACAGGTATATCGTAAAACACGTGAACTGTCACGATGTTTAATATTTATTTTGTGACAAAAAGGGATAACACATAAATACGAGTATGACGTTAAATTTTTCAAAAAAACACAACACTTTTTGCATTTTTTATAGAAATTGTGATTACACAAACATTGCATGACACACAACGGCGGATCCAGGAAATTTGCAGGGTGGGGGCAATATCTAATTTTTTATAAATTTTTTTTTCAAAAATAAAACTTATATTCAGTGCTTTTTTTTGAAAAAAAAGGTGCTGATAAACATTTTATATCATGCTTTTTATTATTTAATTTTTTAATAATTTTTATTAATACGCCGCAGGCGAATTTTTTTTACACAAAAAGTATCGATGTAAATGAAATTTATGAGATATACTAAAAATACTAATTTTTCTGATAAAAACGAGACGATTGTATTCAATCGTCTCTTGCATTTTTTTTAAATAGAGACATTAGCACCGCAGGCAAATTTTTTTTTCAAATCTACATTTTAATTATAATGTATATGTATAAAATTATGTAAATTTCTAGGGTGGTGGCAATTGATCGTTTGCCACCACCGTGGATCCGCCACTAAATTGACACACATACAAAAAAATACATTCTCAAATCATCAAAATTTTCCATCAATCCAAAAAACGACATCAACTAAAAAAAACATCACACTTAAAAACTCACATTCCAAAGAACATCCATCACAAAAATCACACCCGACAACTAAAAAAATAAAAAAACGACCATCTCGCATTATTCCGCACAAACGGCCGTAGATCAATAACGATTGCACATTTCTCAAACGTCGATCCGAGCGACGCTTCTCAAACCTCGTTTGTCGTTTCGCAGCTCTGTGGGGGAAGCGGGCGCGAATGACACAAAGGTGACGTGACGCAGCCGCGTCTCCTATGACTTTGAATAACGTCTGAGTGATTACTTTCCAGGGGGGAGGCTTGGGGGTCGTGTGCAGAATCAGGTGCGGGTGGCCGATGGGGGCTGGGGGTTGATCATCCTGTGAAAATTTCATCACAATCGAGCGACGTGTTGAGTCTTTAATGCTCGGTAAGAGGATTTCGCTTTGCTTTATTTCTTTTTTTGTCAAGTGAGGGGTGGATTTTTTTTGGGAGTTTAATTTACTTTTTTAATGTCGAAATCGGATATGTTTTTTGAATCGCATTGAATTTGAAAGATTGAATCTTATTCTAAAAAGATAGCTTGATAAAATAACTTACAATTAGTAGTTTAAAATATAAGAGCTTAATCATATTTTTTATTGTGTCAATAAACTATAATGTATACGGTTTTATAAAAAAAATCTGAATATTTGGCCATAGAATTTTTTTTATTGAGCCATGATTTTAATAAATGACCTTGTATAGCGGAAAACTAGGGTAGTTATTTTTTTATTGAAACTCATATACTATTCAAAGTATATAATTAATATGAAGAAAAAAAAAACAGTTTTATACATCATTTGAGTAAAAATATATTTCTTATTACTTATATTCTCGCGGAAGGCTAGGCGCAGACGAGATACTTTTTGTCGTACGATAATTTGATCGGGTTCTTAATCAGTATGGAGATATGGAGACGTTATAATTTGCGCACTCGAATACATCTCCATACTGATTAAGAACCCGATCAAATTATCGTACGACAAAAAGTCTCTCGTCTGCGCCTAGCCTAATGATTATAAGGTAACCACTTAAAAAATTTCCAAACAATCAAAACCTTTTACTAAACGTCCCATTTCTCGCATACCTTTACCAATCAATACGATCAATAAAAAGCTTTCTAACGGACCAATAAACCTGATTTTTCATCATGAAAAAGCAAAGCGCAAACATGCAACGTGTCATCACCTTATGCAACCGCAAGCCACTCGCGCGAAGTGAGATTCCGATACACACGCAAAAACAACAACAACAAAAAGAGCAACATTATAAAAGCCCCACACACCGTGCAAACCTTTGATAACGAACGTGTGCATGTGTAATTTTTCCCATCTTTTTTTTGCGCCTTTTGAAAAATTCGAAAAGCCGAGAGAGGCCTTTTGTGATCGTCGCCGAGCCATTGAGGTGAACCGCAAATGCGTTGACTCCATATCAAAAGTGCAACGGTGCAGTCGGTTGCAATTTTCGCGTGAGCTAGATTGTCCCAGAACTGTGTCTGTCTGTTTGTGTGTCTGTCCTTTCGTCTGTTATTCGAACGTTGCCGAGTACGTGTGCTTTGCCTAACTGTGTGTGTTGCATAATGTTGCACCGCTCTCCGATGTTGATGACTCTCGTGAGTTGAATGTTAAAAGTTTTTGGGGCAATGTAGTATGGAGATTTGGATGAAATTGTCTTGTTTGAATTCAATACTTAGTAAATTATTACTTTTTAATTATGTGTCGTTTGCGAAATTGCTTAGTTTCAAAAAAGTTATGCGTCGAATGTGAATAATATAACAGGATGGCGCTTTGTGGATGTTTTTAAAATTAAACAACTTCAGTATTCGAAAAACAAACTTTTCATTCCTTTTATTTTCCTCTAACGAAACTGTACCTTGTAGATAAAAATCAGAACTTAAAACAAAAAATAAAATAAACAAACTACTGACACTTCCATAAAAAGTGAGGGAATCGAATATAATGAAAAGGGAAACGTCCAAATTTTTGTGAAAAACATCAACAAAGCACCATTCCACTATATTTTTTGCACACGATGCAAAACATTTTTGCGTCGTACGTAAACTAAACAATTTTGCAAACGACACGTAACATGTACTAGTAAATGTGTATTTAACAATAGATTTTACAAAATCATTGATCAAATTAGTTAATCACTAATCTTTATAGTTCTTGTATTACATAAAAATTTGTTGTCCACAATTATATAAATGAATTTAACTAAACGAGAAATTAATGGTAGGTTTCAATCACGAAATCGAAAAATATTGAATCACAATAGGTCTATATATTTTTTACATATTTTTAAATAAAAAATATATAAGTATATCGTGTTTTATACATGTGTATGTAGAATGAATAAAGTTTTATTCGATAACTTGTATTCAAAGGGTATGTTAGTATGAGAATAAGTTGGAAGCGCTAAATTGAAGTTCTTTAGCTTTGAATACGAAGAAGACGGGTTGAGCGATTCCGTACCAAGACATCCTTCGTTTCTCGTTTATATCTCGTAAAAACAGGGTCGAATTATAATTTTTAAAAAAATATATCTAAAACCGAGTAAATATGATATTTAGAAATTGTCTTAATTAAAATTTGGAATCGTAATGGTATGAACATGATTGTTTTTAAAATTAAAGAATTCAGTTTTCTTTATATTTTTTTATACGAAACATTTACAAGTTAACAAAATAAAATTTAAAATATTTTGAAATGTTATTTTTATATTTTTTTTAATCGAAAATACAACATTAAAAAATTTCCCGATTCGTCCCTTTGGAACGGTTCTATCCGAGACGACTCTATTCACGTAGTTATCAAATTTATATTGCAAACCAAGTTACTCGTAAATCTTTGGTGAATTTGAATAGGTATACGGAAGCGCGGTTTCAAATGTACCATCATTTCAGTAAAATCACACAAATAAAATACACGTCCACTACTGGAGAACGTAATTGAATTCGTTCGATTAAATATTTGTGTATTATACCCTAAATATAATAAAATAAAATACGATACACACATACGATAATTCAAAATGGAGACAAATTATTTAGTTAATTTATTATTCCGAAAGTGGTCAGTAAAAAAATGAAAAATTTATCAGTAATTAATTATAAACTTGATCAGTAATTTTTTCTAAATGAAATTATTCATTTTTCAAGCTTTTATTAACTTGACTTGTTTATCAGTAAATTATTCATTTTTTAATCAGTAAATAAATCCTTTTTGGTCAGTATTTAATTTAAAAATGGTTAATGAAACGTTCGTTAGGTTAGATTAGATTAGATTTAGGTTAGTTTAGTATAATAGCGGTATCCAAACTTGCCTCCTGAGGCCATTAATAGCCCCTTGAAAGAGGCCCGAAAAAACTTAAAATATAAACGTAAACAGACACGCGATATGACAACACTGACGATTTTCTGACTGTCAAAATAAAATGATCATTTTCAAATTATATTACTGATCATTTAGTTTAATAACTGAGCATATGACAACTGATCACAGCGTACTGATTATTTAGAATACTCAGTGATAATTCCGAAATATTTACTGATAATTTAGTTATTTTTACCGATCGTAAGTTGAATAAGTTACTGATCAATTAAATACACGCAATTCAAAAGGCCTGTATTTAATTGATCAGTAAAAAAATACTATTTTGATCAATAAAAAAAAAGTATATGGTTGTTATTCGGTTCTGTGCACGTGGAAACCTGTTTGAACTTGTTGGATCAAGTCTCAATGTAGTCACACGTAGTAGTAAGCTAACCTAACCTAACCTTAACCTAACCTAACTGATCATTTAACAATTTTTTACTGATCATTGTAGTTATTATTAACCAGCCAAATAATTAGTTGCCAATTCAAAACAGTGCGCCGCATTTAAATGAAAAATTTCATCAATTAAAAAAAAATTCGAACATACCAAATTATCGATATTTTTCAGAAGCCCCACTTGTCGCACACTAACGAACCCGCAACAAACTCGTACACATTTCCGAAATTACCTTTCAGCCATACAAAGACTCGTTCGGGGATGAATAGTTCGCGTTTATCTACTTATCGCATGCTAAACGGGGGTTAAAACGGGACGCAGACATCCGAGGGGGTGCAAGGGTGCAAAAGTGGGTCCTAAAAGCTCAAAAGGCGACCGGTGGCGGCCGGTGTTTGCGCCAAGGGTAATTTGACACTCTATTAAATAACGTCGGGGGTAGCACTAATGCCCCGGGGGTTGGGACGGGGATGATGGCGCAATGGGCGCCGTGAGTAACAAAGAGTGTATGGCTCTCTTATTTTAATGATCAATTAGAAAATAAACAGTGAGCACTCTGCGGAAATCCCGCGGTGGTTAAATGACCGTTTTCGGGTGTAGTGGGTGTTTCGGGATTGAGTGATTTAAGTTTGGGCGGTGTGTAATCGCGCGAATTTCGGGTGTGATGATGATGAATGGTTCAATTTTGAATTGTATGTGTTATGGTCAGAGCGTTCTTGTCGTTAATACGGGCATTATCTAGAGATTGTATAAGTGTGCGTCAAGTTTAAGAGAAAGTTCATGTGGCGAGATTCCGCGTACACTATCTCTAGAGGTGGCATATATTAACGAGAGAATGCATCGAATCGCTGACATTGATTAGATGAACCGTATAATGAACAAAATTTAAGTGATTTGACAGGTGAATTAGTTTTGTTGTTGACAGTTGGCAACACACAAGACGTCAATACACGTTCGGTATTTCATGACAAGGCCGTCATCTGTACGAGTAAATATTTATTGTGTAGATATTATTATTATGTTTGTTATTTATTATACTTAATTCTCTGTATCTAAATATCTTAACAATAAAAATAACTTTTTTTTATCTCGTTACATATTGTGAAAGTAACATTTGAGAACTGCATTCTATAATACAAAACGTGTATGGGTATCTATTATATGTGTTACCAATCGTTATCCGTTCTCCCAGCGATATTTATGTCACAATTTCTTGTATGTAAATCAAAAATAAATTAGCGTAAATTGGATGTTTTGGGTTTCTCGTATTTCCTAAAATAAAATAATCCTACTATATTCCTACTATTATATAATACCTATTGTATAGATTATTTAAATAAGGTCTTTTGAGATACCAATAAAAGTTTCAAGATATAAAAATATACAGGGTACGCTGCGGAGTAATGCAATAGATCATGTCATTTGGCATATTTTAAAGTAAACATACCCCAGTCCAAAGTATTATAGTTTTTGAGTTATTGTTATTTTTTCGATTTTGAGGTATGTTTACTTTACAATATTCCAAATGACATGACCTATCTTCCCTTAAAGGATTCGCATTACTCCGTAGCACACCTGTATAATAATAACCATAAATCGAATCATCATCAATATCGCATACAGCGTTCTTTACTTTTAAAATTCAGATATTTTTTCCACCACGTACTGATAAAGAAAAGTAATCATCAGCGAATTTGAATATTAAAAAAATCTCCCAATAAAGCGCATTCGAACAATCTGACATTTATTATGTATGTACATGATCGTGTAATGTTTCCTTGATTGCGATATATAAATGTCACTGTGAGTACTAAATGGTATTATTAGATGGTACATGTGCTTACATCGTGACCCTTTCAGATCATCGATGACTGCGCACAATAATAATCGATTGGTGATTTGCGGGAGAAAGTGATTTGGAAAGCGAAAGTAGATAAGTTATCATAGCAATCTATTGTCAACTCTCGGTCTATTATGTCAGTATCCGAACAGATTTGATTGGGGTGGCTATTTGAGAGATGCTCAAACTTTTTTCACTTTAGATGAATTTTCTTATCAATTCACTTTAAATAAATTGCAGAATAAAATTTTTATGCAATTGTACAAATAATTTTTCTCTCGTTGCGTTATGTCGATTTCAAATGTTTGATGGGAATTATTTTTATCAAATTGATGGATTGTGAACCACAGTTTAAGGGTCGTTTAGTTATTTGGATAAAGAAGTGTTTGGAGGGCTTAATAGGTCTTCATCTCGAGGGAGTTGGTTGAAATCCTTCAACGCATATGGGATACAATGATTTTTGTTGTATAGTACATGCACGCCATGAAGTCTGTGACAAAACGCAATTTATTTTTATTACAAAAACAAGAAAAATTTCTACACAAAACTTTCGATAATTTGATTTTACTTCATTTCGTTAAAACGATTTGTTCAAATCATTAATCAAAGGTAAATTGAAGAAAAAGTTATTGAAATCGATAAAATAAAATCATTTAAATATCTCTTAATCTTGTAGGTAAAAATCAAGGCTTAAAACAATACTAAAAAAAACATATATCACTTAAACTTATTTAAAAAAGGCCTGTATTTAATTGATCAGTAAAAAAATACTATTTTGATCAGTAAAAACAAAGTATATGGTTGTTATTCGGTTCTGTGCACGTGGAAACCTGTTTGAACTTGTTGGATTAAGTTTCAATGTAGTCACACGTAGTAGTAAGCTATCCTAACCTAACCTAAACCTAACCTAACCTAACCTAACTGATCATTTAACAATTTTTTACTAATCATTTTAGTTATTATTAACCAGCCAAATAATTAGTTGCCTTTAAAAAATAAAAACAGCAAACCTCCCAAATAAACCGCCACCGTTTAAAACATACATATGGGCGAGCACAAAGCGCGTGGGCGGTCCTGCCGCCCTTACATCGTTTTTATTACGCTCGTCGCAGGCATTATCCAGTTATCCAGTACTCGGCGCACATACTACGAAAACGGGTATTAAATAAGCGTCGAAAACGGGCATTAAATAATCATCGTGCGGGCACAAAGGGCCGACATATTCGCGGGGCCCTTTCATGCTCGACGCACCAGGGCGGGGTACTGGGTACCCCAGGACGAAAAAAAGCAATCACGACAGATTGGCGGCTTGCTGCCGAATTATTATGTGTATGTTTGTGTGATTCGCCATGTGTGTGTGTGTGTGCGAAAGAAACGTCGTTCTGTGGGTCCGGATTAATCATGCGTCTTCAATGGGCACTAATGCTTATTGGGTTTTAACAGTCGCTCGACCGATGATTAACTTTATGAACGATTTGTGTATATCTCTGGTTGATATTTTGAATAATTATGTTTATTTGTGTTGAGAAATTCGTGTGTATATATTGGATTTTTAGACGAATCGCGTCAGACAGCTGTCATTTCAAAGTCGAATAAAATTTGATCAATTCCGAGTATCGAGTATCGAGCGAGAATTCTAAATAATCTGTATTTTAATAATAAAGCCGTATCCGATGCGACTCCTATTTTATATTCATAGAACGGAATCGAATTTTTATGCGCGAATGCTTTGAAAGTATTTCGCAACGTAATTACGTTATTTTCTTCTTTGCGAAAAATTTTTCCATTAACTTTTTTAAGATACCGAAAGCTTCAAAATATTCGATTTTCATGTAAAGTTTCCCATTATTATACGTACTTTATATATGTGCCGTCTCCTCTTTCTCTTTTTGATCATATCGACGACGCAGTCCGTTTCCATTGTCTTTTCCACATTTGCATAAAGGACAGGGCCGAATTATAAAAGGAGATATAATATCATATTTTATTTCATAATATGTACATAAAATTTATATTACAATACATCAATTGAGGATTACATATCATTTTCTAGTACGATCGAAACAAAAATATATCTGTATCGAAAAAGTATCATCACAAATCTGATTCCACACAAAACACAGTATCAGACAACGAGCAAAACGAATCGACCCACTCTCGAATCTTAGCCGCCTCTTATTCCCAGGTGCAAACTAACCCCGTTCGACATAGCGATAAAATCGCAGATCGAATCTCGATTTTTCGCTACTTTTCCGAAAATTACATGGCACAAAAGCTAGCAGACACACACAAATCCGATCCGGCCCCGGTCCCAGCCGGCATTTTCCGATTCCAATACATTTTTCCATCTGATTTGCGGGCGTCAAGTGTGGTGTGGGCCCTCTTCGCGAAACTTATTATGATTCCCATCACGGGGAAAACGACACGACACCGTTGTTATTTCGAAAACGAAAATTACATTTCAAAAAGTTGCATCCGAAGGAAGGAGAAAAAATCGAGACGCAGAAACAAGAAGTACGTCCGTGCTTTTGCTGATACGAAGGGGCTGCGGGAAGTCATCGACGTGTAACGTAATTGAATACAAATAGCTTTTTATGTTTCGCGTTCGAGTTTGTCTCGTGTTTGTTTTCAAAATGTGAAATTGTGTTTGTCGAGTTTGTTTCGTGATAGGTATAATTCGATAGAGCCTCGAATCAATGTGACATCACTAAAATTAACGGACTGGTTCAAAATCATCTAACTTCGTTCAATGTATGAGTCGTATATAACGGTATGAACTTTTTTTTTCATTTTATTATTATACTGTTTTAATTTTGTTTATTATAAACATACAAAGATGACATCCATGTTAATATAAATTTAGGATAAACTCTTTTTTTTTCAAAATTGGCGCTTATGCTACTTACACATTTATTATAGCTCATTTTTTTCATGTTTCATCCTAAATGAAAATGGTGTAATCAATTTTAAATCTCAAAAATACTGTTTCAGTTATAATAAATTCAAAATTTTGATTGATACTTTTAAATTTTATATTTCTAGAACCTCAGAAAAGAAAAATTAATCAATTACAAGTTAACAGTACTCTTAAATATTGGAAAATGTGAAACCTTGAGTATCTTGAAACAAAGAGAAATGGAGATAATATAACGAATATGATTCATATGATGACTAATTTTAGTATCGAAAAAATTTAAATACTATAATAATTCGATAAAATCTTCATTGATGCCTAATTATTATATAAAGGCACTACTTAAATCAACAGCAGATATCAAACGAAAACAATATTTTAACCCCATACAAAACCATTATAACGTCAATATATTTAAACGAATTTATATGTAATCCTTTGAATATTTATGATTTTGATTGACCTCTGACTTTGAAAAATCCCTAGCGAATGATGCTGTGTATAAAATTTGAACATACGGCGTGTAATTTGGGACGAGTTCGAACCCTTTTTGCGGCGCAATCATTCACCGCAATGACGACGATGATAATAATAAAAGCACGCATTGTCATTGTCTGATGTCCCTCTTGACTTCTCCCCATGAACATCGTCAGATTTGGACGCTCCATATAATAATTATTACGAGGGTTGCGCTTTTTAGATATTAAAAAGTATGCTAACCGTATTCAAACATATTATAATATAAGGGTACCAATATTCGGCCCGGAAAAATAGAGACAACTCGCACAACAAAATCAGTATTTCGCCCGAAAAAGTTGTCAGTAACAAAAAAAATAATAGTTCTGCTACTGCCTGCTAGGTGTCCAAACGTCAGATTTATCTGTCAAGTGTTATGTCAAATTCGTGTACATATACATATGGTAATAAAAATTATTTTTTACGCATCCACTGTGTTTGGTGGGTAGAAAATAACGTCAGCGTAATCGACGTACAAGGAACGATAATTTAAATATCAATTTTTATGCGTACATGTAACATACGACATATTGGGACCACTAATGCTACCACTTCGCACCATGTCAATATAGTGACACCTACAAAATATTTTCGATCTGAATACCTGATTGAATAAGATACGTTCAGTAAATGTGACGCAAAAAACGTTCTCTGCCTAACCTAAACGCGTTTAGTAATAAATACGTTCAAACTTTTGACTAACAATAAGTAAGACATGTGGCATTATATAAGTGTGGTAAGTTTTACTGAATGAGAAATGCGGCCTTTAGCCAACCCCCTACGTTCAGTTTTTCTAAAAGGAAAATTGAAGTAACGATGTCGTGTGTGCTAGCGTCATTTTATCACTATCGTATTTTTGATACTGGAAACTATTTGTCAGGCAAAATGCTGATTACGTCGTGAATTCGACATTATAATGACGTTTTTTGTGAATGTTTATGTCACAAATACATTATCCCATAATATAATATTAAAAAAAAATAAATCTAAATAATTTAACCAAATCAATAGTAAAACAAAGCCCTGTTTCACCGGATTTCGATAGCAACCTAAAACGATCACCAATTTGGCTATTTTAACGGGTGACCCGACACCCACACGTCCACCCCTTTCCCCGATTTTCCCTCCCCTCGTCAGTCCAGTCGTAAGTAAGATATCGTGTTGTCTGAGGGGCGAAAACGGCCTAGATTAGATTCGCGGCCAATAATAGGGTGCCATTACCAAACTGGGCCGTAGTTTCGGTCCATTAGGCTGCGAATCCCACAGGAAAACCCGGTCGCAAATTTTGTGGCCACCCATTCGATTTTCGGGAAAGTGCGTCGATTTCGGTCCGGCTTAATTGCTTTTCGTTGATGTGTGAACGTGTGTGTTTTTTTTTTTAGTCCATATTGATTATTTGGTTTTATGAAGTTCTTAACTAGATATCGAAAGTATGTTGATTTTAGTATATTTGTATTGACGCATAAACTTATTTTGTTTATTCATTTTCATATTATTCTTTAATAATTCTATTTGAATTTAATCGATTTAAAAAATATGTAACTTTTCTTGCATGTAAACTATACAGTATATTAATTTAATTTCATTGGAATCCATCTCTAAATTGAATTGTTCAATTATATTTTTTGTAATTGGTATTGTTGTTATCGTTTTGTTTGAGTTCATCAATGATTTATTTCGTTTCATTTACCCTCAACATTAAATGATATTTAGGCGTTTTAAATTCTTTCAAACATTTCAAAAATCATTTGGTCATAATAAACAAATAAAAATATAATAATTACGCACGTAACTGAAGGGAGCGGAATATTTTCTTATACTAAAAAATTCAATGTTGAACGTCATTCATGCGTATAACAGTATTTTATCAGATTCATAATTTTATTACTTATTAAATGATTTTTCAAGTTAAACGTTTTCATATCAAACAATTTCCACTGTCTTCTAAATTCCTTCGACAATTAATTAGAATCAACCTACCAATCCCGCCATATTTCATACATTTTCACTCCAATCAACAACACCTAAAATAAAGTATGTACATACATATAGACAATCACAAACTTCATACACTACCTCAATCGAGACACCACAACATTTACCACCAACGCACATACACACAACCCTTAACAGAGCGAAATATAACATTTCTAGTCGAAATGACACGGCTATCCTCTCGGGTGATTCCTCTACATTAAAAACGCCAAATGTGTGCACGTCGATTCGAATCCCCCGAGTCGTATAAGCCGGCACCCCAATTTCGACCACTTTCGTTTCATACGTAATATTATATTATAATATAACATAATAATTTAACGACGAGGTCGCATTGTTGCGCGAATAGAACACGCTCGCTCCATTTACCGTTCTCGGACCGCTTCTGCCGTGTTGTATTGTGCTTTTAGTGTGCAGATTCGAAATGCACAATTGTAGACGCTTTCGAAGGAGTTGTGATTGAGTTTTTTATCTGTGAAGAATTTATTAGTAGTCTTTGAAAGGAAATCGATGGTTTTCTATTGGAAATCGCTACGAAATTATTGCCGCTGCTTTAATGGGTAAATCTAAATAAGAATACTTCAATCTCTATAATAGTATAAAGCATTTTTAATTATATTGAAAATTTAAACGTTTTTCCTTAACGATAAGCTAGATTTCCATGAATTATGTAAGTAACAACATGAGCATGTGATATTTGCAAATAAATCGTATGAGTTTAATTTTTGACGTATTATATTTTCACCCACTAATATGCTCACGCTCATCGTAAAGTCTCACCTTTACATATTTAAAAAAATCGAATGTTTAAAAACTATACCTTGCTGAGTAGTTTTAAACCGATGATCACATTCAATCGTTATTCGTGCACATTGTCGCTTAACTTTCATGTTATTTAGTGCATTTGACAAAAACTATATTATTGATGAGCACAATCGAGCTTCGGATTGATAGCTTTGATTCTACTCCCCTCATATATGCATATACGAAAGCTTTATTATTTGATAATAATCGCGAAATATTTACTCTCTGACACGTCATTAAATAAATTAACACTGCGTTGTCGATAATGATAAATCGTATTACTCTATTTTCCCCATAGTTGAAGCATTGAAATGTTTTGTTCAATTCATTTGTAAACATTCTACAATTGATACCAATCTTTTTAATTGTGTTTAGATTTCAAAAAATATATAAAAATTAATACTAAACGTATGATTAAACATGTATAGATTTATAAATTCATTACGAACAATATTCAATAATATTTCGACAAAAAAATTAAATGACCCGATAAAAATTTCGCATATGACTCAACACATCAAAAATGTATCGAATTCAACACGCAAAAATGTATAGGAATCGTGAAAATTTGTCGCCAAATGTCAGTTAATGGGCAATATGGGCGCATTAGATATTCGTAGGGCGGCTAATGGCCGCTCACCCTTCAGATCGTCCTCGTGATAAATACGTTACAATATTTTGACGCTACTAATAAAATGGTTTGCTTTTAAACACCCGGAAGATCTCGGTGACCATTGTTAAATGCGACAACCCCTGGGGCTCGGGGGTTGCACGAGTGTGTAATTGTATGGTAGATGAGGTTGGTTTGCCGCGTTTGCATTAGTCGAAAATTGTGTTTTATTGCATTATGCATTTGTATTTGAATGTATTGAAGATATGCATTTTTTATATTAGAACTTGTCATGTGTATGTTTTATGCTGGCCATATACGCTACGAGAAATCGTTACGATCAGACTGTACAGTTCGAATGGTACAGTTTATCGTACATGGCATACAAGCAAAAATCGGACGAAACTGTACAGTTTTATAACATACATGTAGCGATTTTTCGGTACCGTTCGAACTGTACAGTCTGATTGTAACGATTTCTCGTATCGTATATGGCCAGCATTAGTTATTGATTGGTTTTTAAGTTAATTTTGGATATGTTCCAATTTCATGGAGTTGAACTTTCGAATAGTCAGCAGTAATGCATCGGGTCTTACAAATCGCTAGAGTTAAGTGGTTGATAAATATAGGTATCCCCCGATTTACGTGGTACCTGTTTTACGCGATTTCACTTTAACACGGTCAAGAAAATAATATTTTTTTAATTAATTAATTAATTCATTACAATATTGCATAATGACATCTAAATTAAAATTATTTAGTAAGATAAAAATAACGGTCGGGCACACGTCGATATCGATGACCGTTTATCCCCCCTCTCCTGTTTCATCTTTCCTTAAGCAGTGCACCTTGCTAATTAGTCTAAGGTTTGTTTTTGTCATGTAAGCGTATCGCAATACTTTCCCGCGTGACTTTTTATATACAAGTGGTAAAAATACTTAAATATAATTTTTTTTTCATTTGTAGTATTTTTTCACTAATTGTAAGTATGATATATTTTTAATGCAGCCCTACAATGTCAAATGAAGTTACAAAGCTGCTGGTTAAGAGAAAAGTCATATCATTACAAAGACCGAAATTTTGAATCGCTTACAAAAATGAAAAAAAGTTTCATCTGTTGCTAAAGCTTATGAGATGAGATTTTATTTCGTTTTTTTTTTTTTAATTTATTTAATTATATTTTTGATCTTATTTTTATTTTATTTTATTTTTTGTTAGCTTTTTTCACGCGATTTCCTGAACCAATCTTCCCATTTAGTATAGACTTCATGTCTCAATTTACGTGTTTTTTTCCCTGGAACCTATCTCATTTTTTTTGTATGGGTACATACACTTTTTTTTACGCGATTTTAATTTATGCGAATTTTTGTGGAACATCGGGGGATACCTGTAGATATAAAAAATAATTTTCAGGGTTCAAATTTCTTAAAAAAAAACATTTTATTATCCTTTAGCTATAAAAAAAATCGATAAAAACTTCCAATTATCTAAAATTTTGAGTAACTGCATAACTTTTTCTGCTTTGTATAGCTGCATACGATAATAGAGTCAATATAAACGAATTACATAATACAAACCATATTTAAAAATCGCAACAACTTCTCCCACATACACCGAATTAATATCACAAAATTTTTAATACATTTTTTTAATAAGCTGGCTTAAACGCGAACAGTGCACATTCCGACAGCCAACCCCTAAAAATACTCAACGGATTTTAATGCATTTTTCTCCATGGCTCAAAATCCACAAAAACGCACACACACACGCAGATTAATACAGCACATAATGCTCATGCGAACTATCAAAGCGAAGAACCACCGCAGTAAATCATCGTTCGCTCGGACACGGTTCGAACTCGGCCGTGGAAAAATACTATGTACCGTTATTATTACGGGACCAGTGATATTTTCATTTGCCGAACACGGGACACATTAGTACAAAGAGACCGAGGATTGTGGATACCGTATTTATGTATGTACCGATATTTTATAATTCCGCGACGACAGCGGAAAATGGTGCACTGTGCACTCTTGTGCGATACGTATAATGCTTATACGTATGATGAAAAAATCTTGCTCGGGTTATTCTTTGTTGAGTTGCGTATTTTACTTTGTCTTTTGTTCATATTTTATTTGATTTTGATGGGTTTTTTTTTAATATTTGTCCAGATGTATTCGATAGCTTTTATTTTTTGCAGGGTTGTACCGATTTCAACTCCGCTGGAATCAAAGAATTGTAGCATTTTATGTGGAGTAGGATTCTTAAAAAATCAACCGATTTTGACTGTTTTTTATTACTTTCTTTAATGTTATGTTATGTTTCCTTTATCTCGTTTAGACTGTCAAAACAAAAGATCCATTATAATATAATTCGTTGAAATATTATATTCATAGTTCTGCGTGTGTACGTATTGGCCAGTTTTTTAACGTAAATACAACAATTTTTTATTAAAATTTTCTTAATTTCAATATCAAACGCTTCCAATGTTTAATTTATTGATTATTAAAATAAAATATATAAGTTCGGTGGAGCTTTTTTTAAAATATTTAAGATTTTTACGGGGCTTATTTATTTTGAAAATCGTTATTATGTATTTCTATTACTTACTATCAATTTTATACGTTAGTAAGAAATTTTATTTTAATAAAATCACTCAAATTGGAGTCATAGTTGAAGCTAATTTTAAGACAAAGTCAATTTAAATCGGTAAATTTTGGAGCGAATGTACAGTCCTGATTTTTTCAACATTTTTATCAACGTCGTATTCTGCTTATGTGACGACGAGGCTTATTCATCGAAAATTTATATTATGTTCAATATGATTTTTAAAATAATCTTGCATTAGTTTATATTATAAGCAATGCAAATAAATATATTATAGTAACTGGATGAGAAAAATAAACTTATATATAGTTTAACGATTTTTTTCAACATTCCGCAATACCGTTAAAAATTTAATCCGAAACGTACACATTTTAACGATCATTTCATCTCTCTCGATTTTGTATGTGTCTTTTTCTCTCTCATATGCACTTTATGTCTATTTTGACATACGATGTTGCTTAATGCAGATAGATACGTGAGAGTACTAAAATTTTTCTGCCATTACTTTTTTCGCACAGTGGTACATTACTTGAACTGTGATTTTGTTTAGTTAGCGCTGTCGTTTCAGAATGAAATAACTAAAATCAAATGAAATTAAGTCTTAGCTTAGGATATTTCATTAATTCTAAAAAGTATACATATTGTCGTTAATTACAATTTTTACCATATAAAAATATTAAAGTATGTATACAATTTTGCAGTAGATTTTTTTATATGAAAATTTTATTAAGAAAACAATTTTCATTCAATCTAATTCGATAAAATTTTCTTTGAAGGGTAATTTTCATATTGCTTCATGCTAAAAAAAATTCATACGAATATTCAATATTTCGTCGCACAGAAACTTTTCAGTAATCAATTTTTATTAAAACATTGCACAAATAAAAAAAAATGTTGGCAATCAAATAAAGCCATGCATATCATATTGAATTATTCAAAAGCAGAATCAGGAAATGATTAATTAATAGGGTTTCGATGACTTGGTCCATTATTCGGTCGGAGCACGCTTTCGGCGGTAGAGCAGCACACCGAATCGCACAAAGAGGGGTTTTTGATTTCGCCTGTTTCTACCGCATGACCGATGAGGGGATTTTTGCATGTTAATATTTTCCACTTTGTCTCTTTTTATATGGCGCGGACGCCGGGCGCCGAATTACGATTCTTTTCGGTCGTTTTGCGCGCGCTTTTTCAACGCGGAACTATCTCGCTTTTTCACTCCGTCTCTCGCTTTTTTCAAATGGGGTGTGTCGCATCGAAGCTCGCAATTAGGATCGAATCATCGTTATATGTAAATATCACTTGGCGAGTACACCCGATCCTCTTTTTACACGGGGGATACGTTCCAGAGACTACCGTGTAAAATAAATATATGGTGACCATACAAAAATTGGAGATAGGTTCCATCACTATATTTGGATAGAACTTCCATCCAAATGTACTTTATAAAAAAATGTGCAATGTGAAAAATTTTCGCCGTATAAAATCATCAAAAAACATCGAATTTTTTTATTTAATAACTATTTATAATTACATACATATAATTATATTAGTATACTGGCCTGCACCGAGTCTTACCATTGTGGCATAATAATACATATTTTTATTATTTTTATACCGTATTAAAGTGAAAAATCCGTATAAAAAAGTGATCGGTGCATCTTCCTCGAATCGTGTTAGTTCGGAACTGCGTAAAAAAAACCCGTGTAAAATTAGGATTAGGTGTATATCAACTATGTCCCTCATGACTTGCTATGGAGATCATTGTCATTCTAGTCTACATCGACATCATTAAGAAAATTGGTATTACTAAAATACTTCTCACTGAAATTCCTATCAAAAATATTGCTTATGCACAATGATATGTATTATATAATAAGTAATTTTCGAAATATTACCTACATATGGAGTTAACCCAATTGCTTTTTTCGTATTAAAATCAAAATAATAACGAAATAATTTTTATTGGATGAGAATTTTTCTTTAGGGGCATACCTCCAATAAGTATAAAATTTCATGAGAAGAATTTTGAATTAATAGAATTTGAATACTGAGCAATTTTCCTAAAAGGAAAAACACTCGTTCAACTTGTATGAAATTTAATTGACTTATGTATCACAAATTTTTCAATAATATGCGAGTTTTGAAACTGTCCACCCTATAGACATGTTATATAATTTTTTTCATGCATCTATGTGGGGTAGGTCTATCTCTTTTTTTAGTGGATACGGTGTCCCGGGCGCACTTTTATCATTTTAATTTGCACTCTTTAATCCCTTTCATACGAGCACTGTACGAGTTTCGCTCTGATGGGGTACGTTTCGATCTAACAAATGCGAGTTCGAATATAAGATTTTTTTCATATAACGTGATGGATGCAATGATGTATTGGTGTCTTATAATTTCGCATCGAATTTGTATTTATTCATTAGTGATTATAATTCAGTTTGTCGATTGTGGAAAAATGAACGAAACTAGGTTAAGTATGGATTATACTTAAAAATCATTTAACAATATTGCAAGTGACCAAATATTATATTGTATTATATAATCTCTTAATAAGATTATGTAGAAATATTATTTTGAGTACTTTAAAAGAACATATTGAATTATGATTTTTTTTTATTGAAAATTTTTTCTTGAATTGAACACATTTTTCTTACAAAAATATATAATTAGTTATGATTGTACATGGTGGGAAAAGTTCGATTGCAGAATTTATCTATAAAAACCGACTCTATAAAACTGTATATATGGGGATACTCACATTTCAATTAAGCTATCTTCGCAAATTTATGTACTAGTTTTAACGGCGTTATCATTTCTAGGGAAAATCCTGGAGCAATGTTTTTGCAAAACATTTTTGAGTTAATTCCTGCATTAGGTTAAAAATTAAAAAAAAATGTTTTACAAAAATCACTCCAAGTTTTTACCCAGAAATAATAACACCGCCAAAATTTGTACAAAAACTTAATAGTATTTTTTTTTAATGAAAGTATCTCCTTATTCGTAGTTGTAAAAAATTATTTTTTATAGATAAATTCTACGATCAAAGTTGTCACAGTAACACAATAACATAATTAGTCTCTTGAATATACATTTTTATCGATCATCATTGTTCAGCTATTTATAATATACATAGACAACAAATGGATAATCATTTATAATAGATCTTCTAAAGTCATATTTTTTTGAGCCGCTAAAAAAATATAAACTAGATTTGATCGATAATGATTCTTTCAAAAAAAAATTAATTTCCAAAAATTACACAAACACCGTTTTTTGCATCAAACAAAAAAACCGAATCAAATTAAACATTCGAAACAGCGCTTAAAAGCCCAAACAAATATTTCCCATTCCATTGAGCACACAATACAAAATGCATATAATAAACGCGGCATTGTTGCGTTCGATTCGAACAATTCAAAATCGCACAATCGCGCGCAATTCGAATCGTTTTAAGCGACGCTCCGGTTCTCGTGTTACTGGTTCGTGTCGTCGCCAGCGCTATTCAACATTGGGGGCGTGTTAATTCTATTTCGGCCTCCTCTATTTTCGTGTTTTTCAGACGCATGGTGTTTCCCATTGAGGCGTATTTGTGCCAAACAGTGCGCCGCATTGTGATCGAGCGACGCCCATCAAACTGAAATATCAAAAGGTTCGCACTTGAAGTGTTATTAAATAACGCCGTTTTCGAATGAGGGTCGTCTTTATAGTTAGTTTCATTCGAATTTTAAATATTTTCTTCTGATTCATTATTGTGTTGTTTTCTGTATGAAAGTATTATGGAATAAACGTTTTTTTTTGTGTTTCTTATTTTGAATAAGTCATTTTATTAGAGAATTTAATTGAAATTTACATATTATATTTGATATATTTCAGTGGTTTTATATTCATAATGAAAGTAAATATATTTTATAAATATATACACTACCGATTTTATATATTTGCCCACCCTACGAATTGCATACAAAAGGGTACAAAATTAAACTATATTTGCGTTAAATTTAAAACGTATATTATTATAATTTAATAGATTTATAATAGAACACATAAACTAGAATTCGATTAACTGAATAGAAAAATATCGCATAGAAAAAAAATGGATTTTTTAATTAGAAAATTCGTAAAAATATTTTGCCACTTCTGATCTTGTTTATTTATCTAAATATATTTAAAGTGATATCATTCATTATTTACAAGTTATTTTGAGTGATAAATTCGTTAATAAATATATGATACTGGAAAACGTATGGGTGGACAAATTATTTTATCGGTAGTGTAAATGCTTGAAACTTTCGTTGGTGAATGAACGGATATAATTTCACTGATAGTGAGCAATGATTGTGAAAAGCCTATTATTAAATTCATTCACTAGCTGAATTATTAAAAGTGTTATAAATATTTCTTACAGTGAACGTTATTATCAGCGAATGCATACTTACTATCATGTATTTTTATTATAAAAATCTGCATAGAGATAAAAAATTCTCTCGTTGAAATATAATTAATCTAACAATAAGACGTCATCGAAAATAAAATAACCAAACTCAAACATTTTTATGAAGATCAAAAGTATGCATTCACTGTGACATAAATAATATTATCTTTTATATAAAAATTATAAACTTTCCTATCAATACAATTTTTCATATAACTTATACAAAATTTCTATCGACTTTTCCACCTAACATTCACCAAATAACCACCAATAAAAATTCTGACAAATCCAAAATTTTCCCACTTCAAACTATCGAAACATCCCTCACTTTGAGCCCAGAAACCCATTGTTAAGTGGCATTTGTAACTTGAGGCTTTCGGGACCCCGTCGGGGCCGAGTGTGTCATTACCGGACACACACACAATGCACTATACTTTCAGGCCCTTTGTGACACTAGAACATTTATACCTATTAGACGAATGTGTGCGGAATGTGTTCGCACGTATGTACGTTTGCGCAAATGTGTGTTTTTGTGCGATTCGGACCCCGGATCTGCCAATTCGACACCTCTGCAAATTGCCCAATTCTTATTTCCAGTGTGTTTTTCTGACAAATAAAGTGTTTCCTTACATTGTTAGGGTTTTGGGCGTCTAAAAAAGAATTTTCTATTCGGGCGTTAATGCGATTTTGAGTGTCGTTTTACGTGCTTTTGATTTTTTATATTTTTTCGAATTCGTTTTATTATTTGAAAAAATATTTGTGTACCTATAGCACTAAAGATGCTATGCATTTTTTTTGTCAGGTTTCTGTGAAATAAATTCTATTATATTGTAACCATAAATCGAGTATAAATCTTCGCGAGTATTTCTATCTAAATATTTGATTTTATTAGAAGAGGTATCAATGTTAATAATAATCGGTCTAATTCATAAATTGATTCTCATTAAGGTGTTCGTGGCTTATTAATGTTTTTTTGTACAGTACTACGCGTTTGGTTATCAACACGTGGCCATCTTAACATTTAAATGTTAATGAATTTAGCGACATGATCGTAAGCCCTTTAGGGTGAGGGAATCTAACCCTTAATCTTTTGCATTAGTGCCCTTCTGGTTTTTTATTTTAATTAAAATACCTCGTCCGGCACATGCCGACAAAACGTTAGAACGTGTTTAGCCACAGGAAGATTCGAAAGTATATTATTTAATTTTTTTATAAAGAAAATTATGCAAAATATAAATGTTTATGAACCATATTTATAAATTTTTCATCTAATGACGACTAATATGTAATCAGTATGTTTGTATGAATTTTATCATATTGGTATGCTTGATTATATCAAAAACTGACATTCACTTTGTAATGTTCCTGTAGTCAAAACGGCCATTAGGCAGCCAAACAAAGCGCATGCCTCTCGAATTAAACCGTAAATTATAATGACCATTTGAATTTACAATAAACATACACACGAGTAAGTCAGGTATAAAAGTGTGCGCATGTGACATTGCAACTGATGACACTATGTCGTGCCTTTTTTTGTACGTCATTATATCGGCAATTATAACGACTTTTCGAAAAATTACCAATTTTGACCGGGAAGAAAGTAATAAAAACAATAGAGGTTTCATTATCTGGCTTTTTAAAATTAACGAAGTAGAGTAAATTAAGAAATTTGTAATAAATACATTTCTAACAGAACGTTAATTATTTATATTATAATGAAATTTCTGCTATTTTCATTGAAATGATATTTAGATTTTGAATACATCCTTTCATATCAATTTTACATCGCATGTATCAATATCGGTTCGACGAAACTCATGAAACGATATGTCTCCGATGAAAAATGGACGTATCGATTACATATGTTGGCAATTAAAAAGTAACATGTTTATACAGGCAATTATTAATCTTGTGTCACACGAAATTGAAAAAACAAAATTGAAAATGCAACCATTAGTGCACGTCGGAATATTAATTACCTAAGCCAACTGTTATCCGCGCTTTTATTAATTCTAACATTTATGACCGACATTAGCATACGTATGAATGCACTAATTTAAACTCTGTACTAGTTCGCCGATAAGATATACAAAAGTCATTGTTGTGACCCGAATAAACCTTCCGAAGATTCGTATCGCATTATATTATGTTAATACTTTGAGGGGGTTAGCGCAATTTGACGTTCGAAACCGAAACCGGAAGGACTAATTTGAACGGATGCGTAATCTGATATAGTTTTATTAGCACTTAATATGGCGATTCCGATTGAAAATCGTATCTTCACTCATTTCAAATATATTATATTATATTATATTATACATATAATACCAGTGGTTTGTATCCGGCGTTTGCTCGGGACTCTGAAAATAAATTGTATACCGATTGTAATTATCGTCACAATCAGTTGTGATGCTGGCACATTTTATATTATAATTTTTATGGCGATCGATAGAAAAGACTGAAAAAAAAACCGAATGCTTATTTAGTTTCTCCGGGTTTCAAAGCACATTCTTGCCGAATTTTGTGAAGATTCGTCTGTCGGTTTAATTGTAAGAGTTTATTGGATACATATGTACATAAACCGTTTGAGTTTTAAATATATAGATAGAAGGTTATATTACAATTTTTATACTTCAAATTTAACCATTGGAAAGTATTGATGTGTTAAGACAATTGTCATAGTAATCAATGAAATATTATACAATCTATTATTTTTTTCATTTTTTTTTTAATGATTTCAAAAAAATATATAAAACAAACGTAAGATACATATCCATGATATTTATTTTCAGATTGATTTATTCAAAACTATTATTAATTATGTATGTAAAAATTTGTAAAAATCACCAACTAATATTATCAAAGTCAAATTGAAGAATTGATCATATTTCATTGATTATTGTGAAAAGGTCATAATATAATAATAATAATACTACTTTCTGATGGTTTAATTTGAAGTAGAAAATGTTTAATTTGATACTTACAAAGTTTGAATTTGAAGCATAAAAACTGTATGCATTTAAATTATAACACATTATATTATAATATATTTCATTCATACACTAAATCAGCCGGAAATAAATTAGAATCTGAAAAAGTCAAAAGTGTCCAAGTCTGTATTTTTATAGGCCGAATCGATAAGATTTGTGGCAATTAAATGTGAATAAGTTAATTATTTCGGCGTGTGTGAAGCGGCCATATTGAATATTTGGCGCGTGCGCGCATTTCCGGCGCACCATTGGCCGAAACACTCTCGCCACTTTGTTTGTAATTGAATTATTCGTAGACGGGAAAGACTTTATGGGGAAAATGGGGAGTAAAAGCGCGGGAAAGTAACACGTAATAGATTTATAATTAGGTGCAGTCGCCGAGATGCGATGTATGGCCCGAGAGGGAAAATTTGATTTTGTTGTGAAGTGGTTTTGAATTTTATATGTATAATGTATTTAGATGATAAAATTATGATATGTTAGTGTGATTCATTAGTTATTTAGACTTATTGTATATGATGGTGATTAAAAAAATCGTTGAAATTGAGCGATAAATAATATAATTGGGAGATGGGTTTGATTATGTGCCATCGGTGTAAAAATCATATGAAAAGGAATAGTTTTTAGTATTCAAAAATCTTTTAGAACTCAAATACCATAAATAAAAAAATAATAGAGCTTGTAATAAAAATTTTAAAATAGTTTAATTTTTCGAAATTATTTCAAATTTATTTTTGATATGAAACAATATTGATGCATTAAATTTTTTCATATTCGGATATTTAACATACTTCTGTTAAAAATTTAGATATCTTTATTTGATCACTAATATTTTAACTGATGTGCTAGTGTGATTTATTAGCTATTTAGACTTATTGTATATGATGGTGATTAAAAAATCATTGAAATTGAGCGATAAATTATATAATATAATTAGTATTGTAGATGGGTATGATTATGTGCCATTGTTGTAAAAATCATATGAAAAGAAGTAGTTTTTTGTATTCAAAAATTTTTTTGAACTCAAATAACAAAAATAAAAAAATGATAGAGTTTATAACAAAAATTTTAAAATAGTTTAATTTCTCGATATTATTCCAAATTTATTTTTGATATAAAACAATATTGATGCACTAAATTTTTTCATCTTCGGATATTTACGACTGTTGATAATTTCGATATCTTTATTTGATCAACGATTCTATTAATTTATTTTGATTCTCAAATAACAACACAACAACTTCAATACAAAATCAATCTACAAAACATTCAACCATAAAATGATCACACCAATAATTAAAAAACACCAACTCATTACACATCCAATACAACCTAGCCCAACTGAAGCCGACAGACATTAAACGTCAACATGAAAAGTGAAACTTTTACACGATCATTATTCAAATAGGTACAAATCCATACCGAGCGGGGGAGTTGTAGTTAATTGCGGGCACGCGTCTCCATCGACGCCGAACCATCGGTTACCGTGCAGCCCCTCGGAACACAAAAAAATGAAAAAAGAATAATGTTTGTTTAATGATTTATGTAACGAGATTAGATAATCGAGGGCACGGTCTGCGCGTCGCGTTTAATTTGTATTAAAAGGGCCACAACACGCGACAACAACACCCCCGTTCTTTAATTGATCGTATCGCGGTCACATCTTACCCATCTTTTTTTCGATTAAATAATATTATATTAATTAGATATGCTTTGTCGATTTGTTGGAAACTTTTCGATTTTTTATAACGTGAATTTTCGATTGGGTTCGTTATTACTTTTGATCGTTGTGATTTCGATGGTTATTAGTTTTATCAAATTCGTCGATGACTGAGATTACGCAATACAGTGTAAATCGTTTAACACAAAAACGTTTAATGTGAAACAACAATTAATAAGAAATAGTGCTGCGGCTCTGTCAAAATATAATAAAAATAATACTATGTACGTTTAACATGAAAAATATTTCAGTCTATTCAGTTTCGTGTTGGACGTTTTCCACTGTATATGGCATGATTGAAATAAAAAAAAACGAGTTTTCATATTATTGATCGAATGATTCAAGAATTTTGGTTCCTTGAGAATCATTGCGATTATCAGAACAAGATCTTTTAACTGCTTAAATGTTTACTATATAATGACAAAATGATAACAACTTACGAAAAACTAAATATGTACTGAAATAATCAAATAATCTCAACCACATAATTACTTTCATAATTTGTCAAAAAATATATTTTTCAACGGATGTTATATGGCTTAAATATCATTTAAGTATCTTTATACATATATAAAAAAAATTGAATTTCAATACTCATAACATACTGTAATATTTGGTCGAAACGAGCACACAAGGGCGGCTCAAATAGGGAGCAGAGTAGCCACTTGCCTAGGGCACCAAAGTTAAAAAGGCGCTTTACACCGCTCTCACTTTTTCTTCTTTGGTTATGAAATTAAAATATTATAATTTATATTTTGAAAAGTGTCGAATAATTTTGAAAAGCGTTGACTTTTTTTTTTGGGATTCGAATAATTTTTAAATTCGAAAAACATTTGTAAAATATGAGATCACTGAAAATCAATCTGCCTAGAGCGCCATATACCCTCGAGCCAGCCCTGCGAGCACCCCACAAAAATCACTTCAATTAAGATAAAACGAATAAAAAACCCCTCTCAAAAACCCATAATGGACACTTCAGAATATAAAATAATCCGATATTTCGCGTGTGCGGCGCCAATTCTTTCGATTCCAGCGGACATAAATAACAAATAAAAATGTGAAAACGACTCTTCGCCCCGAAGCATTTCGACTAACGCCGTCCGGACACGGCAAATAAATAACGTCTATTAATTAACGAATGGCGAAGCCGCTCGAACGATAAATAATTTACGTGCCGTATAATATACTAATACGGAAAAAAATATCCGGGTGCATCGTAAGTCAAACGCCGATTGAGTAATTTCGCCAAAATACTTCCCTGGCACGCAACGGTCATTACGATGTATTAGCCGAGTCAACAATAGGAACTTCTGATTAATGCGATAGTGAACTGTTGACGATCAGGGGTAGTCAACCTATTCGAGTCTGGAGGGAAAAATTGGGTTCAACTATAAAAAAAATGGATAACGAAGTGTGAGTAATTATGGATGTTCGATCGATGCTCTGAAATCATCGAAAATGAAAGAAAATCAGTTAAAACATCAAAATAATTTATTTCGACACGTATATTTATTTTGTCACATTTATATCGACACATAAAGATAGTGGTTTCCATCTCAAATTACAAATAGCTGTGTGTGTGTTAATTTTGAATCGTTCACTAAGCCAGAGTTCCAGTGATTCTCAATTTAATTGTCCTGATTTTTTTTTCGTCTAGCTTAGTTACTTTTTTGTTATCATACTTTCATTTCAATTACCTAATTATTTTTAAATGCATATTTGTACACTCGCATATATTTATTATTTATATACCACTTACAAGTTGCGAATTAGTCAATAATAATTTAATAATGAAGACTAGATTAGAAAGATCATTTTCTTTGAAAAACAAAATTATATACATATATGTTTTTTTTATATTATAGACATTCTACTAAAGAAAAAAAAAACTAGTTTGAGATCGTTTTCGAGAATCACTGTTCTATATGTACATTGACATTTTGTTTTTTTACTATTTTATAACAAATATTCAACTGTATTTACATTTGGCAATATTTACACTGTTTCGAAGCGATGAAACCTCAATTTTTTTTCAAATTTTCACATTAACGTATAAAAATTTTTATATCGAAAAAAAAGTTTTCGTACATCACACCACTTGCATACATTCTCAAAATTCACTACTAATTACTATCATTAATCAATTGCACAGTTTCTAAAGCATCAATACTTTACATATAATATACATATTCATTGTTATCGTTCTAATATGACACTATCGAAAAAAATCGATTCCTAATTATTGAAAAAGCGTCCATGAACCTCGCGCACAAAAGCGTTCAAAACCGAAAAGCACACTAAAATTATTGTCTACAACGTTGGATTAAACGAGCCCCGATAAAGGTGCTCTCGGAGCTACAGGACTTGGAGGCATGTTTGAGGACTGCTGGAGAAAAAGTCCTGAAGGTGGAGCTGATCCACCGTCGAAATGATGGTGCAGTCCTAGTGCTGGATGGTGATGAAGAGGAGTGCCCAGAGGTCCTAAACCTTGACCACCTCCAGAGGACTCGTGGTACAATATTGGGACTCTGACTAGTCTTTGAGCTGCATGTGCCATGTTGGCTGCCTCCAATTCTGCTGCTAGTTGCCTTTTCCATTTATTTCTTCTATTTTGGAACCAAATTTTCACTTGGGTCTCAGTCAAATGTAAAGAAGCAGCCAATCCTGCTCTCTCCGAACTACTCAAATACCTTTTCATATCAAAAGTAGATTCCAGCTGGAACACTTGAGATCGCGAAAACACGGTTCTCGTCTTCTTTTTTCTTTTGTTCAAAGAATTCTGTCCGTTCGGCGACATATTATTGGTAGAGCGCTTATCGGAATCTTTCAGACTTTCGAAATCATCACTTTCGTCTACATCCCCGTCTGAATCTACAACCATGCTGTCGTTGCTCTGATTCAAGTTCGACGACGAATTGAATGCGTTAATTTGCGGAGAGTTGAAATTGGATTGGGAATCCCTATGGATCGTCGGACTTTTGGGTCGAAATCTTTGAAAGTAGGACTCTGCTTCCAAATAAGCTGGATGAGAGGCAGGTTGAGCTGGAGATTGCTGCCTATCCAGTTGAGAATGGTTGGGGCTAGCTGGTCTAGGTGATCGACTTCGACTTCTCGGAGATGGATTCCTGGGGAGAGTTGGCGAGGTGGGCGGAGATCTCTCCTCGTTCGTCGTACTAGATCCATCTGTAAAATGATGAATATTTTAAAATAAATTCGAGCTAATTGAGAATGTGCGATGTAAAGACACAGAGTGTAAGTGAGAACGCCCCACTTGTACGGGTTCAGTTTTATTTTTCATTTATGTGTCATCGAGCATATAAACCTATTTGTTTTGCGGAATTAAATCTGAGCTACTACGAATGAAGGATATGTTAATTAAGCATCGATTTTTTTTTTAATAAAATTAACAAAATTGATTCATTTTAGATTATATCTGAATAAAACATTTTTGAAATTTGATTCAATCAGTGACAATTTGTTTTTATGAAGTTATAGTAAATTTATATCATATATTATAGTTTATTTGTATCATGTAATTTTCTAAAGATTCTTATCTTTCATTTCAAAAAGTGTTTTGTTTTAGAATATCTTTCTCCTCGTTTTCATAGAACATAAAAATTCGTGGATTCTAGTTAAATATTTCAATCAATAATACATTCATGAGTAATCAAAAAATAAAATATCTTCAGAGATTATTCTAGCCGCTATCAATTTACGGAATTAGTCCGTGTTCTGAGTATTTGACTAAATCCACTTTGGCTTTCATGTTTATTTCTTGACACCCAGTAGAGATTAGCGTATTAAGTGTAAACGATACGTCCTTTACGCAATCGTTTTAAATGTCTACGACACACGACTAAACTTCAACGCATAAACAAATTTATGTTAAAATCACGCAAAAAGTATAGTGAATACTTTATTGTAACGCAAATACGCCATTGTTACGTTTTTATCGCACCGTTGTGAAAAAGGCGTGCCGTGCGAAATGGGACCATTTGATTATAAAAAAAATCAACCGGAAAATAAATTATCAGATTAGTTATATTATTATAAACAAAATCGCTGAAAAAAAATTAAAATTTAACACGAAGCGCCTTTTGAATAATTCGCGTTAATTTTCGCAGCGTAAGAACCTTCGAAACTTTGCGTTCATACTGCCGATTTCGCAAAGCATATTACAATAACGCTTCATTATTATTCGAGCAGAATAAATTAAATTAAGATATCTTCACGAACGTGCTCTCGCATGAAGTTTAATTATCGCGAGATTCGCTACTTCCCGGTACCCGGCGCGCTGTTGATGTTATTTTAATGCTTTGGCGCTTATTAATATTAACATGGCGCAGTAGCTTTGCTGATAAACTTATCGTAAGTTATCGTCTTGAGGTATACAACGAAAGCAAGAGGCTCTCCGGTGATTTATTACAACATGCCTGATTAGCAACAACGGCTGTTTGTATCAAAACACTGTGCTTTGTGTTATATTAAGAGAGGCGCGTTTTCGTTGTTTATGGTGTTTTGCATTTCGCGGTCGTTTCGCCTAAATGGCGATGTGTTGTTTGTGCTTGATGACCCAATTCGTGAAAAACGATCGATCCGGTTCGAATCGGCACAAATGTAATCATCGTCATTGCAGAATGAGAGCTTTTCCGATAACTATTATATAAAGATGGTTACGTTTTGTTGGTGTTAAATGACAAATGTCTGTTAAATATACTGTGTAATATAAATTTCTGGACTTTCAACGGTATAAAAGCTTTGTCCCTTTTAGACATCATATTCTTAATCATTGTGAAACTTTAACCCTTGCAATATCCACACACGACGACCGCACGGCGTTTCGGCAATCGATTATTGTAAAGCAGTTGCGGTCATTGTCGGCAATAAGTACATTAAAACATACTCAATATAAGTTAAAGTGGCTTCGAGCACAGAGACAAAGAGTGTTTCCCACTTGAGAGGCTTCTCCGGGCCAACTAACTAACCTAACCGTGCTTAGTTAATGCTCACCAATCCATTTACGTATCGGAGATTATTACTTTGTCGAGTGTCTTATATACATATGTATGTTTGCCGACTTGATTCTTTGTGCACGTTTATTGCTATTTGATTGCATTCATTCTCACATAAGCTTGCTCTATTTATATTTTCAATGACGACAATCTCGCTCGGTGATTCAGAAAGCTCATGTATAGCAAAAACATTCATATTTTATAATACTGTGACCTAGATTGACCGATTTATTACGTGATTAAATACTATCATCGAGAGAAATTTGTGATACCCCCAATAAAAGAAAAAAACTTTAAAAAATAAACGCATGGTCACTAAACCACGTTAAAAAGTCAGTTATCGAATTTCCGGAAATTTGCATAATCGTCAGTGTCGAAAAAACAAAACGCGATAAAAATAAACATACAAATTGCATAATTGCAGGGCAGCGGTGCATCGGGCAAGCGGCGCATGACGGCCGCGACTCGTTAACGGATTTATTTGCATAAAAAATGCATTAAATAATTACGGAATTTTGGTGGTTGCATGATGCGAATTATCGATGTCGATCTAATTTAATTATGGTTTTCGTGTTGTTTTTTATTCGGGGTGTTTTGTTCGAAAGTTCGCGGAGAGCGTAACGGTTGTGTGTGCGTTTTTTACTATGTTAAGAAAGTATCGGATTTCGATTTTTTGTCGGTTTTAACCTTTCGATTTTTTGTATTCAAATGTTGCCTTAACGTGTAAAAGTATCATCATTTATTTTTAAAAAACAATTAATTAAATTTCGTATAAAGCGACACAGTTGTATTTTAATTACAACCTTAAAGACTTCTATTAAACAATCTATTTCCAGCATTAACAAATTTCCGTCAAAACACAAAACCAATCCGATCATATTTCAGATATCTAAAGTATTCGATAATTAACAAACTTATTTTGTAACTCGATTATGGCATTTCAACGGTCTTTCCATTCCACACAAGCGACCCATCTTTACCTTTTGATCTCGCAACAAATTGACACAAGCTATTCGAAATGAACAGATACAAACTATTCGAAACAAACAACGCATATCAAACCACAGCAATCCGCCATTTAATGCCTGCTCATTTTATTTTAACTATTGACACGCGATTGCCGTGTAAATTACTCGGTCAAAGAGTAATCCCGATTTACTCGACCGATTCGTCGAAAATTGCATTCGCCAAATGTGTTTGTGTGGCTTCGAAAATCGTTTTTCAAGCCCCGATCACACACGAACCATTATGCATAGCTGCATTATGCAATATAATGTACATATAACTAGGCTTGCACTAGTGACTAGTGTAATGCTTGGTGGTAATTCTGTGCCGTACGTTCAGCTAATCACAATTCTACAATGTTGATTCGATATCGTGAATTTGTTTCTTATGGTGGAATTTTCTTGTTAGGATCGATTTCGTGGTGGAATAAAGCCATTGTGAAAAAATGCGCTTAATCCTGTGACAGCTGCGGGCGCGTTAAACATCTGTTCTTTTATGGAGTGCGTTTCGTTCGGACATTAATTAAATTACGTGCCCCAAAATAGAACAATCAGAATGTGATATATTTATTCATCGAAATTTTTATCGTTCTTTTCGAATTATATTTTAAGTAGGTGTCAAATGCTCAATTTTCAATTCGAGGTCGTTAGATATTATAGATTGTTTTAATACAATACATAAATGAATATTCGGAAAAGTGGATTATGTTCTTAACAATTTTACGCCTTGTTTGAAAATAGAATAAAAGCTAAAGCTTCTGATATTATCGATAAACATGTTATGGTGAACTTGCAAAATTTTACTCCGTACTTAAAAATAATTTATTAATATTTTTAGATATAGTATAAAAATTTTACCATGAATAGGGCTCGGCCTGTCTAGCAAAGGTGGTATTGCTCCCCATGCGCACCATGGCGCCGGAGCCAAAGGTCCATATCGTCCTCCGAAGGGCCCAAAAGGTGACATAAACCCCAATCTGAAACATAAAAATACATATTCTTAACCCACGACGTACCATAATTCATTTCAATACGAAAAACCAAAGCAAACTATAGTTTATTGTTCGACTAATCAAATAATTATTTATTTGCATATACCCATCGAGTGCTTATGTTTGTGTGGGTCTATGCGCTCGTTCGGTCCAAACTTGGGCAAAGTAGATACAAGAGGCACTTTAGTTAAGTTCCGCTACTTCCGAGGCAATTCCTCGAAGAATTGAACCAGCTTTTAGCGAACCAAGTAATTCCAATTCCCCAAACGGGCGTCCCGATGTCCGCCCACCGAAGAAACCCGGGTCCAGGTGCCCAAATCGAACGCCATACTTCTACATAAAAGTAGCTTTATACTCATAAAATACACCATTTAATATTTAATAGTTTTTCATATAAAAAGTTTCATTGAATATACAAAATACAAGACCTTTCATTCAAATCATTTGATGCATAAGTATATATTATGTAAATTTTATTATAGAATTTTTTTCGAATTTGAAATCAATTTAGAATATTTTTAGAACTATTTAACAATCAGTTGTTGAATTCAGCATCAAATAAATTGGAACGTTTGACGAGGGATGGTAGGCGGGTTCGAGGGTTGGCTGCGGGAGTTTTCCGCTGGTCTGCAGTAAAGTGCTTATCGAAAACCATCAAGTGCTGTCAGCACCAAAGTGGTATTTGGTCGTTTGGGAAAACTGTTGATGCATAGGAGCTTAACGCTCTCGTAAGGAAAAGCGCGCGAAAATCGATTCGCGTTCAAAGGTATTTTCCTCCCTTTCAAAGGTGCCGTATCCGGAACGAAAACGACGTAATAATTATTTGAAAATAAATTCGACATTACAGTTCAATTATGATTGTTTTTTTTATGTGTATAAAATGAAAATATATGCACAAATATGTATTATAATTATATGAATATAAAGAAGAATTTATATTAACTATATAAATATGCGTATTCTGTGCGAAAAACGTGAACGCAGAGGGCGAAATTATTCACCTAATCATGTTACAAAGTAGACAGATAATAATACGATGAAACGATTCGTCGGAGAAGACTAATTGCCAAGCGAACCGAAGATTTGTTTTGGAAACTTTAAAGGGGTGCGCTCTTCCCTGCCGTCTTTATCTACTTTTCGAAAGATTTTCCACCATTTTCCAGCTCATTTTCCCTCGCCGAAAACCCCCACCCACTCCGTTTTGCCACTTTTTACGGAGTCGTCTTCCTGAAAGTTCACCCTCGTCCTGGAAGGAGTAGCTGAATGGTTAAGCAGCAGCGAACATATTCCCGTAGGATCGGAGCACACTTAAGGAAAGCTATCGACGATTCGCAGGAGCACTCACGGACGCGTTAAATATTTAATTGCTCGGTACTTAGTCTTAGACTATCTTGCTAGTGCACTCTTAAGTGAGAAAATTTCTTTTTCATCGACTCTGATTTTTTTCCGGCTCATTTTACATATAGAATTTATTTTATTGTGTATGTACGTTAATTAGTTTAGAAAAATCTTAATTCTCAATTTGTTAATATATGAAAATTAGCCAGTTTTATTTGAAACATTCTCGTTGACTCACAAACTAATTACGTTTCAATGATTACCGCGTAAACGAGTGTATAAATAGGTTTTATTTGTTTTTCGTGCCGGAAAATGTATCACAAAATATTTAGGTAGCATGTATCACAGTAAGTGTGTTGAAAATTTATTGTAATTAATAAAATAACCAAATTTCCAACAGACAGTCGTGCTCTCTTCAAATAAATATTCAGACAATGCGTGTCTCTCGAATCTAAACACACAAACAATTTCTCAAATTTTAATAATTTAATTTGCATATCTTTCACGAACCACGTACATTAAATGATACCATTATAAATAAAGAGCAGACACGCCGCACTTTGACAATCGTCAATTTACATAATCAAGTCCTTCACTGGAGACAATTACGAATTTACGATCCTCACACACGTCACTATCTCCGAATCCAATTCAAAAGGCGTGTACTGAAAGTTTTTACTTAATCCATTCGGACAAAAATACTGAAAAATAACCTTGATATGATTAAACGCATCGTTTTATCATAAAAATGGAAAGCCAACTCCACACAAAGTACGCTCAAGTTGTATCGCCTCCAATTATGCAAATTTGAATAAAAATTTCCAAATTTCGACCATCCGAAAAACGTGCACGTCTAATTCGTGCAATGTCCATCGCGTGCCCACTTACACCTTTCGTATAACATCATTACACTACACACAATATTATGTACATAACATATTCGGTTCGGGTGCGGGTCCGTTCCGTTAACCACTTAACTGAGGGGTACTCCTTTAATAAACCGTTAACCCACAAACTGCCCGGTCTTTGGATCAATCGAGATTAATGAGACTCTTGGCGAGAGTTTGGTGCCGATCGTCTCGTGCGATTTAACTTTAATTTGTGTGTCTCGATTTTGAATCGGTCCGAAATATATATGCGATTTGATTAATTATTGAAAATTTTGAAAGGTATATCATAATGAGATCGATTTCATATGAGTATTCGGACAGATTTGTTGTATTATATGAAACTGTCGAGAATTCGTTAACTTTTATATATTCACAATTGTATCGCGATATACATACATATTATAACAAGAACAAAGGAAAATTATTTTTGTGTATCAATAACCATAACAACTATTGTTCAATATGAGAAGAAAATATCAATCTTCTTTTGAAAATTTTAATTTTTAGGGCACAACAAAAGAAAATTACAATATCAGAATCTGTTTGACACTTTTTATGAATCATTCGTTCATTATGTTCGTTGATTTAAAAAAATATATATGGGTCGTTATATTTGAAAGTGGCATATCTCTATTTTTCTTTGTTTCGAGGTTTTAAGGTTTCACGTTTTTCAATATTTAAAAAATATTAACCTTTAATAAACATATTTTTATTTTCCAATGTTCTAGATGTATCAAAATAATTATTAAGTGTAACTGAAATAGTGTTTTTGAAACTGTATATTTATTACGCCCCTTTCTTTCATAATGAAACTTTAAAAACGTTATGAAGTGTTACATGTAAACGCCAATTTCGAAAAAAAAATAGTTAAGCCTAGATTTAAGTTAAAATTAATATCCTCTTTACATGCTTATAATAAACAATGTCAACACAGTATAGATTATATCCCTATGAAATGAAGGATAGATATAATATTTCTCTGTAAAATATATTGTAATATTTTTGCTTGCATTTGACGATTTTTATACGGATTTAAACAAATTTGAATAATTCTTACATGGTGGAAAATAGTATTTATGGTACATATAATATAATATAATTTATAATTAGCAAAAATAAAATTGCATAGCCAATTTATGGGTTCAAAATTTTGGTGACATAATGTCGAATTTCTAACGTAAACAAAAATTGTAAATACGCCATTTTCTAATACATCTTTAAAAAATATGTAATAATAATTTGCAAAAAAAATATATTTCATACATTTCATGGGAATATTATAATATGTTGACTTTGTTAGAATCATCCAAAAAGGACATTCTAAATTTAGGCTTAACTATTTTTTTATTTAATCGGCATTTACGCCACATTCATACATAACGGCACATATAAACGTACATTATTAAATCATTCTCATTAATTATCGATTTCCAAATATCATACTATAACGATAATTTCCATTCGATTTAATCGAAATATCAAAACGTTCTAGAGAACGGATCAATACAAGTGTGCGACGCTTCTATTCGGCGGCGCGCTTTATTTTCCTTCGCAGACACACAGATACAGTGTATACGGGTGTTTTATTTCTCCGTCTCTTTTTTTTATTATTTCTTTCAGCCAGTGTTCTTTTGGTCCATTGTCGCAGGATATCGCCCAAGATGAATGGGAGAGCATCGAGCAATCTTTCATCGGTGTCCATAAAGGCCCAATAATGTCGGGGAACAGAATGCGGGGGAAAGAAAAACACCGGACCGCCGATAACGCGGCAATCGATTGCAACTTTTTTCCGACAACAAAGGAAAATCTTTCTTTAGTTTTGGTGTGTGGGTATATCGACTATCCGAAAAAAAGTGACACAACTCGGAAATTTGGGAAAATCGTTTCCGGTGCAGTTTTCCGACGGAAAATCTCCCGAAAATTGCCTAGCCGGGTGAGCGCTAAAGTTAAACATCATCCCAGTTTTAATATGATTTCAAAATTATATTATGAATATTTTATATTTTTAGATTAACCCATAATGCAGAATAGTTTATTTTTGCAATTTAATATATTTTTCGAGTTGTGTCGCTCTTTCTGCGACGGTGCGATGAGTCGATGCGATATGTTGGAAGTACGTTTGTGTTTGTTGAGAGGTGATGAAAATCATTGTTGTCTGGTTTTTATTCGAAACGCTTTTCTACTCGATTATTAGTATTGTGTTGTGTTCGAGAGAGAGTTGTTCACAATAAAGTGGAAAATCCCATTTCAAATTATATGTCGATTTCCGCTGTGTGAAAACGATTTTGTTTCAATCGATCGGTTCACCTAAATTTTTAAACAATTTCACGCGTTTCACCGTGAATTTATTTTGATCAATGTGTAAATTCGAATTAAAATATTGAATTTCAAAATGTTAAATACAATAAATTGCAGTTTAAGTACAATTCTATATTTGGCAGCAACTGTTTTGAGATCAAGCCACAAACAATAAAATACAAATTTTCAACGAAATGAACCCCAGTCAAAAATTTTCCTTATGAATCGCATTAAATATCTTCGCACAAACAACCACCCGAGGCAAAAAAAGGGGAATTCTATGAAATTAATTCGCGACCATACATTATCATCCCCTCGAGTTGGATTGTGCGGCCATTTACGAGCCTCGGGGCCTAAATGGGTACGAACTAGGGATCCCCACTCCTGCATCCTGAAGATCCCTTATTTCCCGGCCTATCTCACCCTTCCAGATGTTTTTACACAAATTAGACGTGTATCTTCCCCTTTTTACCGCCGCCTTCCTTCGCTCTGTCTCGCTTTTCCTCTTTTTCGTCTCTCCCAGATTTATGTATAAGGGGTATTTGCCGTTCACGGAACGGTCCACGTTTCTCTCGTTTACAAATGTCGCCAAGTCCGACATCTGTAAACGTCCAGTCTTCAAGGGGTTAGTCGTTGACTTGGTTTTTAGTTTGGATGTTAAATTTAAAGATAATATATCTTGAAATTGACAAAATTTTACTTTTTGACATGAAAAATTCGTTGATAAATGCGATTGGAGTAGCTCGTATTAAATATTAATGCTATTGTTTCGTATTATTGATTAAATATAATGAGAAAACTAATTACCTGGATAACATTGCAGCATCTGAACATGAATGCAAATGATGAGCAGCAAAAGCCGCAGCTTCCAATGCATTCCTTGGTGGACTAGGTGGTCTAGGAATATTTCCATGGTTCAACTGTCTTTTAGGCTCAGTTTTATTTAAAATGCTTGATATGGAAAAAGACATGTGACCGCCAGAAGTCTGTCCATCTCCCAATTTCGGTTTCACGTCATCTTTTCCTTTCAATGTAGTAGCTGAGATTATAGGCGAATTTTTCTCCTTGGGCGGTGAAGATTCCCTCTGCTTGTTGCCAGAAATTGCTTTGATCTGATGAAGCGGTGGCCTATCCTTGCCAGCCACCTGGATTATTTTTATCGCTTCGTTTACATATTCCGGACTATGCCCATAGACCGGACTACCTCCAGATCTCAACCCCGGATGCTCGGATTGCTGGAAAGTCTTGAACTTGAAAGAAGATCCAGGGCTAATGTCCTTCTTAATCGAAGACGAATTCGGAGGAGGCGAAGATGAAGTCTTCCTGTCGTTGCCTATGCTGAAATTCTGAGCTACTTTTTGCGGTGAATTGGCACTGTTCAAAAATGAGTTCACTGAACGAAACTTTTGCACTTCGTTCGAAGGACTGTTTGGTTCCGACACTACGTTCACTTCTATGTCACGCTCGTCTTGGGACGATGGTGAATTCATTTTCGCTCGTTTTATTTAATTATTTATTTAATATAATAATGTATTTTATTATTTTTTTATTTACTATATCACAAGCACAGCCTTATCGACATTTGATCGTTGCGTAATCGTTTTTGTTTCTTATGTATAAATCACTGCAAAAAAAATAACAAAAATTAGAATCGGTTTTTTATCAATACTAAAATTCTATGATTTCAATTTATGTATAACTATCAAAAAATGATTTATATTCACGTAGTATTTGAATGTTCAATAAAAAATTTTTCGAAATAAAAAAGTTGATTTATGTATTGAAATAATTAATCAACCATAACTATTTTAATTTTAAGTGTAATATAATATAATACATCAACTATCAAAAAAAAAAAACAATTTGGAAAATTCATATTAAAAACATGTAGGTACATCGACAAATTATTATAATTAAAACTTAACCCAATCATCAAAACATGATAAAGCCTAATCGATATAACGAATGCCCATAGCGACACAAGCTTACAATTATTACGCAAAACCCAATTAATTAAGCCGTTATCGCAAATCGAAAAACCGCGGACGAATTCGGGCCGACGGCGACCGATTTGAATATTCAAAATAAGCATGACTTTCAGCAATTTTCAACACACGAACATCCGACACCCACACGTACATAAATAAATACACAATTCACCTTCGAACATCTGCCCTTTTAACCGACCATAGATGTCTGACGGCGATTGCACTGTTTTGGCAGCCCTTGAACGCCGATCATGAATATTCAAAGGGCCCACATAATTTAACAATAATAAACTCCATTCTTCGCTCTAAACATCGTTAGAATGTTGCGGAGTTAACATGCGAGAGTCCCCAAGACCAATTTGCCCGTGGAGGAATTATCAGCGATGAAAATTTAATAGTCTCTTATCGGGAACGATCTACGATAGTTTCGGCGGGGGTCGGTTTGAAAAATATCGAATTATATTATGTACAATGTGCGGTCTTTCACATCAAAACATCACAATGGATCTGTATCTCGTGCGTAGATCCTTATCCCGTTGTGCTCGAAAACTTATTAGTTTTTATTTCATTTTTTTTTTCGGGACGCATATGAGGGCGCGTGAAACCTTATATTTTTGAATGCGAACCGTTTTAGATGACTATGACGATGATTTGGTCGTTGAAAAAAAATACAGATCCATGACCGATTGAACGTTTATAATGTGGTAATGCAATATTTTTTGTTTCACGAACGACTGAACTTGGCGGTTTCATTTTTTTATCCCAAATTGAACATCGATTGAAAATGTGTCACTTTTGTTTTGTCAATGTGGAAATTTTTTAAGTTTATTTTTAAATATTAAAATATCAACATTCGATTTTTACTATTTTGATTATTGTTCAATTAAATAAAATATACACATAAAAATATAAATCAAAATTTAATTCAAAGTTAAATTGTCATATTGATAAACTACTTATTTGATGTATAGATTTGTAAATGGATTCACGTGTCGATGTGATTTGTGAAAATTAATCGAACCAACGAACCCCGCTCAGAATCAAATCCCTGAAAAAACGTATGGAAACAAACCCTCCGAAAGTGCATTGATCTTTCAGTGACGCCCTCGCACGCCTGATAAAGCCGCGTCTGAAACAATGGCCGCGTTCCGGTCTGAAAACGCGAAATCGAACTATTATCACGCGTTCCAAACACCCCTCAGGGGGATGACTTTCAGAGGCTGAAACGTTGAAAGCGCTGAAAATCAATCATCCGTGACGAGAGCAAAGCGCGGCCATTATTGGTTGTATGGCGGATGCGAGGCTTTCACGCTAAACGTCCGCTGAAAATCTCTTTCAGACACCAACCCGGACCGGAGGTCTCCCTTTCGTTTGCCGTTGCCCTCACCCCGCACCGTCCCTCGTTTGTATTTTCGGATACTGGATGACGTTTGGGTGCTTTTTTCTGGAATTCGTGTGTTGATTTGCTTCGGATCGGTCAGTGTTATTTTTGAGTGGAAGAATTTGTTTGATAGTTTTTTTTTATATACGATACGATGTTGAAATTTAATGATGTTTTTTTTTATTTTATGAAAATTACCAATCATATTTTTGAAGAATAATATTTCCCGAGTTTTATGTATGTAAAAAAATTAAATTATTATTATTTGTGAAACAACGTAATTTATAAATCAGATTATTTTCATAATCGATCAGAATTTTTTAGAAGTTTTATCATAAAAATTGCCTATATCAAAATCCAATAGGAAAATAAACTTTCAACTTTTCCGACGGTTTTACAAAAAAATCATATTGAAAATTCTAATTTAAGTGAATAAAAAAAAATGCATTGCACAAATAGCAATCGACACACAATACAAAGTAATAAATGCAACAATAAATTTACAAACCATCAATATAAATAAACATTAACAATCACAACACTCCCGTCAACTGCACATCGCGCCGCCGAAACGATCCAACCTCGTCAATTTTCCGCGACAACCACAATCACATTTTCATTGAAAAACTCAAACAGGGGCGGAGTCCGAGCAGACACCAATCGAGCCCCTATTAACGACAATAATTAATTTCAAAGACGCAAAAGAGTGTGAGCGTCGCGCACCCCGTGCGACAATCGCTATACTGAAACGCTGGAAAACTCGCCCGAGCGGGGACGCAAAGGAAAGTGGGCGGCGCCTGCGCGTGGCCACGCCCCCGTGCGAGAGGGAGAGCGCTCATTCGCCGGCCCCCCACCCCCACCCGTACTCCTTTCCCTCTTTGTCCCGCATGTGTGGGGATAATGGCGTCCCGCTCCTCCCCGTCGCGATTATTGCCCGATTTGATTTGTTGTGTGCGGTTTTTTTCGCGTCTTCGCGCGCGACGACACACGCGCGAGCGCGGTAGGTGTCGGAATTTCATCCCCCTCATACCCTACGAGTGTAATAAAAGCGGATTTTACGTGTCGCCCTGCTTACGTTTGAACGTGTACGTTTTGCCGTGTGTGTGTATACGCAATATATTCGTTCGATCGCGACTCGCCGTTTGCGCGAGACTCGAGAATGTTTTGTACGCGTTATGTACGCGAGGTCGTTAAATTTGAAAAGGGTGAGATCGGAGAGATCTGTTTTGAACGATTCGAATTCTATGTATGATAAAATTGGAGAAGCGCGTTCGATCGAAATTAAAAGTTTTGCCGGGTTCCGCTCCGGATGTTCGCCGGGAAAATTTCTCGTCGGGTCTCGGGGGCGGGCAGTGCTTCTTAAGCCGTGGTTCGCTCCGGTGCCCCCTTAGGGAGCATGGAAGCCTTTTACCGAGAAAGAGTGTCGCGTTAGCGAAAAACTTTTCAATTCGCGTCCCCCGCGGGGAGCAAATGAAAATTTATTGTTTAGTATCGCGTGACGATTCAAATGCTATGATTGTCAAACTGATGTCTAGTTTATATGTTGCGCAATTATTATTTTGTTATTTCAGCATATTACAAAAGTAAAACGTATTATTCAATATCATTTTTGTACTCAAAATAAATAAATTATTTGTCATTACAAACACGAATATTTTTTTCTCACGTTCTCACACATTTCCAAAAAAATATTAGGCACACACACAGAGAATTTGTTATAATTATGTTATTGATTATAACTTATATGGAATTGTATTCATATAATCCAACATAACAAATACGAAATCAATCTTCAATAAAAAAAAATAGCAATCATAGATCATTTCGCATGATAAAAAAGTAATCAAATCCGTCACTGCTCTTTAATCAAGCCGCACATACGGCCGTTCATTGTTCGACCATAACCCTCTATTCTACCGATGAAGACTTGCCTTCCCCTTTTAACTTAAGTGGACAAAGCAATCATTGCTAATTGCTGCGTTGTCGATGCATCGTGTTCAACTATCGGATCCATATGCATATGCACAGACGTATCTCGTTTCCATGCATTTTTTTTTTCAATCGCAAGAAATATGGGTGCACAAAGAAAAAAATGGAAAATGGACAACGCACTCGATGTCCAATTAAACGTCATATTTTCAGTCAAGCGTGTTTTTTTTTCTCGGTCAAATTGACCGTGAAAAGGTTAAGATTATCTCTTGGATGGACATATGGAAAAAAATGAAACGAGTCGTCTTGTAACTTTCCAAATGCACACGATGCGTAAATAGACCCTTTCTTTCGCGGTTAATTAATCTTCAATAGAAATACAAATCGAGTTCTTTTTCAAATAAACAATTTATGCGCTATTTGCATCATTGGAGCTGTTCAGTCTTCGCTAAATTGGCGCCTAATTTGTATTTCAATATACTTTCAAAAGACAAAATATATACAGACAAGTAAGGTTTTAATAACAATGTATGTACATATATTCTAATAATGTTTTCAAGATATTTATTGGTAAATTTTTAAGACAAAATTTTATTATTTATTTAGTAATAAATCCATACAAAAATAATCATATTGATAATTTATTATATACTTAATTATAATTTTGTTTAAACTAATAAATACCAATTTTATAATATAAAATAGAAAAATAAACAATCACTTATTGTAAATCGGCGCCGCTCATACATCGCCTCACTTCACAATCCGATACAGCATGTCCCAAATTAAGGGTCGATAAAACCTTTTTTTCTGGCAAAATGCGATTTTCGCGAGGCAGATGCACAAAATAAAAATGATGATCATTTCTTACGGTTAGTTAATCGCTCGTCTCGTTTTTGCCGGATCGGCGACGGCGGGAAAACCGACAACAATGGCGGTCCGAATCGATTATTATTTATATGCGGCGGCGTGCACAAGAGAGCACAAAAGCCGACCATTGACATTGGGAACAATGAGAAGTTTTTCATGGGAAATTTTCGCCGTTCGCCCATAGTGCGCGCATGAGCGACTCGCCGCCCGTTTAACGTGAACGATTCGCCGACAAAGTGCCGAAATATATGGTCTAGAATTGTGCTGTTATATCCATCTAAACTTGGAAATGTTTATGTCGTGAGGGTTATTAGTTTTATTAAATAGTTTATATCATTTTATGCGAAGACGATGTTGACAGTTTGTTTGTGTTAAATTCTACAATTGCTATTGATCTTTGAAGTTAAGTGAAGTTATATTCAATTGGGGTTTGGGTGGGAAAATTTTTGTCTTTAATATCGATTAATAAAGGTTGGTTTTAATATCCAATTCTTTGTAACTTTTTCAACTTTTGATGATATCAAAAAAGCTTTGTTTCACAGTGAATATTTAATTATATAAATTTTACACGTTAATGATACAAATTTTTTTTATTAAAATTCAATGTGATAAAACTTCAAAAATATTGTATCAGGAATAAAATCTAATCATTACTCCGATTTTCTAACATTATTCTGTAGTCTAAAATTCTTAGTAGAAAGTTTGACTTTGACCGTATTATGAAAATATTAATATTTCATATCTCATGTAATAATCATCGTCATATTTTACTTGAGAAACCTAAATTTGACCAACAATAAGAACGTTCTAAATAATAATTTAAACAAAAACAAAAATACGAACATAACGGAAACAATATGAATCCTCTTGACGATTCACGTATCGACCCCAATCCGAATTCATATAAATTCTCCAAAAAAAATTACATCGAAAACGGACACCATACTCATTCCCCGGGGTCCCATATATTGTTCAAGATTTACGTACACTTTTTTCTATTTCGGACATTTATTTTCGTACGCGCGACAACTTACACTCGTGCATTGTGCGATATTTCCAAGAGTGTTGCCAGTTTTCAATTTTGGTCGCATGTTCGAATAAAAATGAAAATAGAGGGGCAAAAAAACGACATCGCCATCGGTCCCTTTTTAGCCGAAGCCCCGCTCCAAAGAGACCAATCTCTGAATATTCCAATTGTCACTTCGCTTTGTGTTTTTAAATTGCGATGTTTGTACTATTTCATTCGTTGCAGTCGAAGTATTTGTCGTCTTTAAATATGCTCTGCTATTTTATAATTTTGTAGATGATGATTTATTTTATTACATAAAAAAATGATTTGAATTAATTGTAAAAATTAGATTTCTTCTTATGCAACTTATCAGATAAAAATCATAAATTTGATATGAAATATAATAAATTTATAACGAAAACATATGCTTTTATTTATTCCGCATGTTGTATATTCGTTTTTATTTCAATTTAAATTTCAGTATTGGATTTTTTTTCAATAATTTTTGAATTCATGTTAAGTGTTGTGTTTGTGGATAGTTTGACTGTAATAGCGGTCCTTTGTACAGCGTGGTGTCTAGAATAAAAGCTCTGATTGGTTTCTAAGTGAAAAAGGAAAGCCGGAAAAAATGTCGGGAAAATTGAGACACTTTGCATACCGCACCGTTTTTCATCATCGAACCTTTGAACAAGTGAAAACATTCATGCGTTTGTATATAACGCCGCCATTATCATTTTCATTTTAAAATTTATATAATAACGAATATTTGTACAGACATTTCGTTCAACATCACCTATGAAATCATATTGTACAAAATGAGACATGATACTTTCGAAATTTCAGATTTCTTCCTCATATCTCCAAACGATCAGGGTCCCTTATCCGTCTAACTTAACACCCGACATTTTTTCATCCACATTCATAGATCCAGATCCATATGATCGATCACCATTTTTCGGCGCGAGAGTGTCGATTGTTTGCACAACAAAGGCTTCTCTCGTTCAAAATCCCGGGGATTATCCTGGACACCGTTTCGGGGGCATTCAGGAGGCGCTAAGTGCCCACATACTATTCTTAGAAAAAGGGATTATCGCGAAAATTAAGTCTTCAATAATCCTCTTTCGGCGAAGGGACAATCATCAACACTCGAAAAGTGAAGAGGGTGTTTGTCGATAAGTGTGACAGATAATTAAACGGTAGCCTGAATTTTTAGAAAATATCAACACAATTAAATGTACTTTTATTGGTTTTTCATGTATTTTGAAAACGTATTATTGTTTTTATGGTTATATGGTGTTTGGAATATTTTTGTACAATCTTATCGGTTGTTTTTATCGATATTTTTAAATACCCGATCCTCTTTTTACACGGGGGATACGTTCCAGAGACTACCGTGTAAATAAAAAACCGTGTAAAAAAATGTATGGTGACCATACAAAAATTGGAGATTGGTTCCATCACTATATTTGGATAGAGCTTCCAACCAAATGTACTTTATAAAAAATATGCGATTTGAAAAATTTTCGCCTTGAAAAATTTTTGCCGTGAAAAATTTTTCCGTGAAAAATCATCAAAAAACATCGAAATTTTTATTTAAAAACTATAATTATATCAGTATACTGGCCTGCGTCGAATCTTACCATTAAGGCATATAATAATGCATATTTTTATACCGTGTTAAAGTGGAAAATCTGTGTAAAAAAAGTAATCGGTTCATCTTCCATGAACCATGTTATTTCAGAACGGTGTAAAATTTGGATTAGGATGTAGGAGTAGAGGATGTACTTTAATTATATAATTGAATAATTTAAATATATAATTGAATGTTATAAAATTGTAATGTAAAAATTGTATGAAAAAACATACTAAATCGACATTTTCATAAGAAACCAATTATTTACACTACTTGCACACAACACAAAGTACTCAAAACATTTCAAAAAAAACACACACACATACAAATTTGATATTCTCAGTATCGTTAATGCAAAATCTCCAACACTTCCCATCGTTATCGGCGCATCAAAGCTAGCACCAACAATGTGACATAATCCTCGAAGAGCGCATAAATAAAACATTTTCGTTCACAATCCGAAGCAGTTTAAGCACTGATTGCATATTCGCGATAATCCTGCGATGAATAAAGCCCCACTTCATTTACACACAGAAAAAGCATCATAAATAGATCTGGACACAATGCAATGGAGATGTTTGCACGTTCGGTCGTCAAACTGCCATTGTGTCACCGCCTCAGGATAAAAAGCTCGGCTATTTAAAGGTGTGCATGTATTCATACGAGTATGGTAAATAAGGTTAGCTGGAAGGTTTTTTGTTTAGTATCGACGTTGAAATTCCACGTGAAAACGTTTTCGGGGGCACACATTTTGGGCGAAAGGAATTCCATGGCGTGTTAATCTCCTTTCACGCGGCAATGCGCAGAGGTGTTTTCGAAGGAAATTAAGAGGTGCTTATGAGAACAATATGCCCCCGAGTACCTTTGTAAATACTCAGGGAGCTTAAAAGCATAGGGTGGTTTGAAAAAAATCGAACGAGCAGTTGTACCTACGTTGCGTATTAATGGTCGATTTTTGAACCGACGCGTGTTTCATGTTTCGATTTGTTATTCGTATTGAAAATATAGCGAAATGGTTTTAAGATGTAATATACTTGAGTATCTGAGAATATTTTGCAAATAGAAAGTTTTCCTGCTTCGTATATATGTCTGGCTTTTAACTTATTTTAGGAAGTGAATCAAAGCATAACGGACGTATCAATATGTCAACGAATCGTTTTAAGATCAAACGTTTATTTATTCAAATACCTTCAAAGAAAAGGATAACGGATAAAGGATAAGTATTTTTAGTTTTTGCGTATAAATTTCAATTTCAATTTAATTTTAGTTCTTAAATGTCATAGAAAATTTTAGCACGAAACTAAAGGTTATTTCTAAAAAAAAATACTTTTATTATCCAAACTTTATTGATATGGAAAAATATTATATCTGAAATGAACGTTAAGTATATACTTATTATTATTTAGATATATTTAGTGTAAAAAAAGCTTTTTCGGTAACCCTATATAACTAGCATACATATATTCGGAATGTGTGCGCATGCTCGAACAACGCACAGAGTGGTTCGTCTCATTCTGCCTTCTTCCCCTTCTTTAAATAAAATCTAAATATAACAATATATACAGTACAATGTAATACGTTAATTTTATTTTGACAATAATGACAATATGGAAACGCTTTCGAATATGATAAAACGAAATATTCTCTTTTCGAAATAAAACATCGTTCATCTAATATTTGGATTTTTTCCGTAAAAATTTAATTGACGTTTATCAGTGCTAATTAAAATATATTTTTGATAAATATATTGTATTTAGATTGATTTTGGTTCATTAAGTTTTATGTTTGACGCTTTTCCGTTATGTGGAAACTCACTTTTCCGTCTTGTAGAAATTCGCTTCTCGCAATCGAAACGAAATCTAATCCCCTTTTGAAGGTGTATGTTATTAAAGTTTCTAAAATAAGTTCTTAGACGTTTGAATAGATTCCTGAGTACGAAAAAGATGGATAACATGAAAGCTATACACTTGTGAACGAGATTTAATGACTAGCGATGGTAATTATAAAAGCTTACGTCCACGCCCCGGATGAATGTGGAAAACTAACGGGAAAAACACGCTAACTCAATTTTCATTTATTTTTTTCAAAAAAATATTTACATTTAAACAATTATTATCATGTTAAACTAATATTATATACCGTCCAATATAGAACAAAACCTTTCAAGTATGTTCGTTTTTGTTAATTTTTTTTTATAAGGGGAAAATTGAGAAACTGAACATTCAAATCATATTATACATTGCCAATAGTAGAAATTTCATAAGTTTCACATAATAATCATGATAATGACGATGATTTCAAATAGTCGAATCGTCAAATTTTACTTAACTTCCTCAATCAGTGAAAACTGATATGTTCAACAATTCCAATTATATGATAATAAATAATTAAATTTAAATTTTTAAAACAAATTATTAGAAAAATATTATTTCATATAATTAAATTATACAAACAAAATTCGGAAATATTTTTTATTTGATAAAAAAAATACCACGCTCGTCCTCTACGCTCCAGGATCGGCCGTCTTAATATCTCCGGTTTTGTGAGCACAAAGTTATCCACTTCTAGATGATTCAGAATACACAAGGAGCAGGTTGCTTAATGCTCTTCACGAGATTATTTACCGCTTTCACAACTGGATGCTTTTCACATTCATCTGAATTAGCGGGGGAGGCCTGTCTCGCCGCCCACTTTTCCGCCCGCTCCACGCGAAATGTACACGCACGTGTAGAAGTGCTCGAAAACCGAGTCCTGGGGGTTTTCACGTCGTCATCCCGAGGAAAGTCCGTCCTGGAGAGGTAGATATCCATCTTGGGCATCCTCTTGCTCCTGCTTCTAATTCAATCCGCCCGCTTTCAGACTTGAAAGAGCGAAAGTACTCGAAAGGCTCGAATTGCAGAGTCAAAGGGGATTTAATTATTTTTATTATACGATCCCGTTTGATGGATGAAATATTGCTTAATAGATTTTCGTTTGAAGGTGAATTGTTTTTTTTTTATATGAATGGTTTGTAATTTAGACATTTTATCAATTAAAAGGCATGGGCGGATTGGCTCTTATGGTACATGTCCTTTACTGAAATATGACTTGGGCTAAGGTATAGCCTAGACTGCCGCATTTGTCTGGTAAAACCTTGTCCTGCAGTGGATAACTAATAAGCTGCTAATGATGATGATGATCAATTTAAAAAAAAAAAAACGAATTTAATTCATCAGGATAGAGACTATTACCCCCATTTCCCCCACCTTTGATCTGCGATTGAAAAGAAGGATATATTGTAATCATAATCTGTTGAAAGCGTAGTATCGAAAATTATTCGCAAAATGAGAATTTATGATAATTTCAAAATATAATTTTCGCGTAAACATTTCTTTATAATAATCCGCTAATTAACTTCATAATCAAAAGTCGAAAACGAACATCGCTTTTTGAGAGAGAAAAAAAAACTCAAACGCGATTCGTTCCCTTTCATGAGATATTTATTCGTTTTTCCCGCGGCGGTGTAATCGAATGAAAAAGCGCGCGCGAACCTTTTCTTTTAAACATTCCCGCCATTAGCGCGAAATGTTCCCCGGCGAAGGATCGAAAAGAGGCTTTTATTTCTTCGCGATTCTCTCGTATTTAAAAAAAAAGGAGCTAAAGGACCCTTCGTTCCCCGAGGGGTTCCCCGTCGAGCGTGTATAAGCCTAATAAAATTATCGAGTCCTTTGCGGGGTGGGTCTTGAGGGTAAACATCAAAAAAAATAAATAAATCAAAAAAAAGACGAAGAGCATAAAACTCGGCTTTTCTTATTATTCGTCTTTAATATGCGATATTAATGTTTGAGTCATGAATTTTCAACTAGAGTTTCGGAGGCGGTTCATTTAAAATGTTTTTTTTTTCTTAGTTTACGTGCGACGTAAAAAAGTTTTGCGTCGTGTTTAAATAATATAGTGGGATGGCGCTTTGTTGATATTTTTCACCAAAATTTGGACCTCTTCCTTTTCATTATCTTCGTTTCCATAACCCTTTCTTTTCAGTCTTGGATGTTTCAATGGTTAAGTTAGGCTGGATTTGATTTTTTTTTCAGTTTCAAGCTCTAACTGTTATAAAGGCTTTAGGCTTTTAGTTTTGAAAAACATCGACAAAGCGCCATTCCACTATATTGTTCGCATACGATGCAGAACTATTTTGCGTCATAATCGAACTAAGTAACTATTAACTAAGTAACTACTACTGACCTAACTATTAACTATTACTACTAACTATATTAAAAGCAACATATAAAACTTATATTATAACATGGTCAATGAATCAATTTGATAACCCAAAAATAAAGAAATATTTTTTTAGTGTTTAAACTTCATAAAAAACATTCCACTTGTTAATAAAAATATAACAATCTGAATTTCTAATAGTTTTGAACATATGTGGTCCTTAATTTTATCAGTTCATAAACTGATATGAATATCTCAAATTACTATTTTTTTGGTAATAAAAACATGATTCTAATTGGTAGCTTCTGATTTGAATTTCTTCACATTTATATCCGTCCTCGTTATCGGGAAAAGAGAAAGTTGTCTTCGCCGGAAGAGAGGGTGAAATGTTCCCGTTTTAATTGTCCCCAGGACTTGAGGGCGTAGTCTTTTTTTGTGTCACCAGGACTAGAAAGTGAAGACAACAAACAAATTATCCGATGTCACTTTTAATCAGTCGCCGGCAACAATCGGTGTTAATTAGCGTCAAAACACCGCTCATTATACGCCCCTGAAACGTTTTTTTTTTTTTTTTCAACGACCCATCACTTTCAAAGACTTCCTCCATTTTTTTCATTTTGCTTCGCGAAAAATTTGAATCGATTCTTACAGTTAATCAAACTAAATTTTCGGACGGTTTCTTTTTCGATAGTTTTCATATTTAATGAAATTTTAGTTGCTCATTTTTTTTCACAATTGATCCAAATTCAAATTTGTTCAAAAAGATTATATTTATTGTTACTTTATGAGGGTTGTTTTGTTAGGGTGCGATTTAACCGTGCATTAAAAATAAATAAATTGAGCCATAAAACGAATTACTTGTGCATTAGAAAAATTTACGATGTGCATTATTTTTAGTGAATTAAAAAATTTCGTATTGAGCATTATTTTATTCATAGTGTGCAATAATAAAAAAATATTTTGTACAGTATAGAATGAGCATTAAAAAATATGAAATGTGCAATCGATTGATTAGTTTGTACATTAAAATGACATTAGGTGGCAACATAGCCTTTCTCTATAGTCGATACAATGCAATTGTCAACTGTCAAAGTATCAACGTTTACATTCGTTTACGTATGAACGTTATACATTTAAACAATTTGGTCTATTTTTCAATAAATTTTTATATTGTTTGAATTTGGTTTGTTGCGAATAGATTCTATTATGAAAGTTGTGATTAATGGTCGTCTGGTTGGTATTTTTTGCCCAGGTCACATTTGTGACGTTGCCGTCGTTTGCTTACATTCATTTTAATGCACGTTTATTTGTTTTGAGGTACATATTATTGTTTTGAATACACATTCGTTTTATTTAATGCTCGGGTTTAGTGCACAATTATTTTTTTATGAATGCACGTTTAATTTGTTCCCGTTTTATTAGTATTAGAAAAATTCGAATATATAGGTATATTATACATACATACATACCTATAATTTATAATCATTCAAAAATGTTCATGTAATTTTTTTAAATTCCATTGCCTTTTTATTTTTTTAATATTACTGTTATAGGCAGTACATCATAAATAAACTTTTTCCAAAAAACATCGCAAGTCGAAAACCGCGCGACTGAAATCCACAACAAATTCACGCGCACAGTACATCGAATCCATCGAGCACTTTCGCACACATTTCACACATTTGTCCCCGCGTCGTTTCGCACATCCATACATTATCTACACACGAGCTTTCGTGTGTAGATAGTGTAGGTCGGCAGTGTACACATGTGGCATTGTTCAGCCATAGGGGGGGTTTTGTCACTTGAGTTTCAGCGTTAATTGCGAAATCGTGTCGCGCACTCGCTCGCATACACGTACACGACACGAATTTCGCGAATGTGTCGACGCAACGTTTTAAAAGCGCTGGAGGATGTAGTATGCGGAGGATGATGGATTTCGAGGTTTCAGGTAGAACGTGGCTGAAACGAGAATTATTGTCGATATTCTGTTATGATTCTGAATTTCATCAGTTGATTAAAGTGATGCTTCTTATGCCAAGACAAAATTATAATTTTTTTAAATCATTAAATTTGTCAATTAACATTTAATAAAATCAAATATATAAAGTTTCACTTTCACGTTAAAGTGTCTCAGAATATATTTTTTCGTTTTGAAAATACTGATTTTTAGTGCGATGAAAATTTTTCCGGGTTGTGTATGGAAAATATTAAAACATAAATTATTGACGATAAGATTTTTATAATTTTGAACGATGAATAGGGAAATGTTTTGAAACCTCTGATTTTTACTATGAAATGTAATGATATTTTGTGAAAAATGACGGATTTCGAAATTTTAGGTGGGATATATACATATGATATGTATGTAGATATTAAAATTAAAATGATTTGATGTAATTTGATTGATGAAATAATTTTATGATGATTCTATGTATAGTTTTTAAACTCCTAATTCAGCCTTTTTTCGAATCATATTTAACCATTTAGAAATCATATTCAACAATTACAAATGTATTTTTTCAAGCTTTTTATTTCATTTATAAGTCATGGGATTTAAATATATAAATTAAGCAACTAGATCTTCCATGAGATAGATAAGTTAATATTCTTTTGATTCGAATATAAAAACTTAAAAAATCACAAACTGAGGATTATTAAAGTCAAATTAAAGAATAGATTTATTTCATTGATCATTATAACGATTTGAATTGTAAAGGGCTTAAAGGAGTGTAAAATATGTATAGCGTGATAAGATTGATGTTTTTTATTATGAAATAAAATCATCAAACAAATAAAAATCAATATGAATATCAATATCAATATTAAAATCATAATTGGTTTGTGATACGTCCGAATTATTTTATTTTTTTCAATCCACAAAAGATAATTAATTATTTGTTTTAATACATTTTTGGATAGAATTATCAAACGATATTTCGTTAAAAATACCAAAAACTAACAGCGGCGCCAATTGCCAATGTTGTAAAATCTTGAATCTGCATCAGGGCCTTTGTAATTTACAGAATTGAATCATTGTAAAAATAAAAAAGTAAAACAAACAATGTATTATTTTAAAATAAATTTCACAACCGTCATAAAAGTAGGTAGAATTTGTTTTCATATATTCGCCAGATTTCAAATCATTTTCGTCATGACAAAATCTACTAATAAAATAAAAAAAGTTGACATGCATGAACGCGTACCAATTCAAGTTTCTTTCAGAACTAATTGTTAACTTTAAATGAAACTTCCATAAATGCATTATTTACATTGTACTTATCTTGCACAAGGATGTTAACCTTTAAAATAAGTATATATTTTTTAATATATATATTTCAAACCTCCTTTTTTCGTCCCTCTCAATCTGGCGCCCAAGAGTGTCTGTACCAGTGGCGGCTCGTCCTAATGGGCTGCGGGGCTGCAGCCCTCCCTGAATAAAGTTTTTTTTAATTATTATATTCGTCTTGTATGGGTGTATAAATGCAATACATATTTTGATTCTTGTATGTGTTGATGATGTTATCGTATTTTTCACACAAAAACATGTGTACTATTTTCAATTTCATTGTTGCAGCCCCTCCACTACAAATTTTCACGAGCCGCCACTGGTCTGTACCCACTTGCCCCCCCCCTAGCTACGCCTCTGATATAAGCCTAAATACCTCAACCAACCACCTCCCAACTTCCAACAGCACAGTTTCCCGAAAACTCCAACCACACTACCGAAAACTATCTCGTTTTTTTAATACATTCAAAACGTCACAAGCGACGCAATATTCCTATGGCGGGCTCATTACGACAACTCGAAACTTTTGAAAGGGGTTTTCCAGCCAATAGCAACACTTAGCGGCGTAACGACCTGGCAACACAAACGACGCTCGCGTCCTTTGTGCCTGCCATTCTGTCCCTTTCGCCCTTTAAACTTCGATCCTGTCGTCTTTTGCATCCCTTCTCGCTCTGCTCTTGTCCCATTCATGTCGTGTGTGTATATATATATATATATATATGTGTGTGTGTGTGTGTGTGTGTGTGTGTGTGTATTCGAGAGTGGGCGGGTGGGTGGGTGTTCTCAAAAACCTGGAAACTTTCGCAAAGTGAATCGCGCTAATAAGCCGTCCGACGATATCATAACTGCCGGGGAATTTAACGAGATGGAAATTCGCTTCAGATGTGTTATTTTGAATGCGGAAGTGTCTTTTGGTTTTTGTCCGTTTTGATGCATTAATTTTAATTAGTTTTCTATCAATTTTTAATGGTATACCAAGCTAATGGTATATAAAGTAATTTTTAATGGTATATAAGCTTCTTTTATGTAGATTGATTTACCAGATGATTGGATATTCATTGTTATTTTATAATAAAAAAGTTAAGTATCAAAGAATTTGAATACTGAAAACCATCCTATTAAAAATACTTAATCGTATCGTGCAATATTTGTCACTTAACTCCAATGATCAACGAAAATCAGTGCATTCGATACGGACACATTGTTTTAATCACGTTGTTTTCATATGAGCTTAATATTATAATATAACGATATCAGAAAGATTTTATTTCACACAGTCTCATAAATTTCCCAATTTGTATAAAAAAATAAATCCAATTTTCAGACATACATATTTAAAAATTAATCATAGATATTGATCGCTGAAATATTACAGACATACAAAATTTCCCAAAACCTTTCATTATTCAGCAAAAAACGATACAATTCGAAAACAAACATATAGCATTAATTAGCCACGTTCAACAGTTTCTCAAGCTTCCGAAGCGGTAAACAAACTGGAAAATAAAAGAACGAAAAAACGAACCCTTCATGTGCACGAAGTTTCCCAGTTCGACCCCTTGCATGTGTCGGAGTAATCAGCCCCAGCTTATGTCGTATTAATTAAACGACCAAAAAGTGGCTCCCTAATTAGTTACCCTCTCCCGTTCTACCCTGTCTTTTTCTCTCTCATGCAGACTCCACGTAACTAATGTGTATCTGTATATAAGGATTTTTGAATCAAAACACTCAACTTTATTACCGAAAATTCTTGAAAACATATAAATTTTCAGAATATCACTAATTTATGGCAATTTTTTTAATCTATGTATAATTGAGGTTTTTAGAGCGTTCAAATAAATTCCAATACATAGCAATCTATAATATTTAATTTTTAATCATTTTCGACTCATAAATAAAATGAAATATCGATTAAAAAAATGATCGAGCATTGAAAAGAACGTATTTTGATTCCACACCCCTTATAATATTTTCTCCCTCGTTTAGAGTGTCTGCTCTCAAATGTTTGCCCACGGGGAGACGGCCGAGCAAAAGGACCCAGAATAAACGGCAGGGCAAAACGACCCTGGTGACTCCTGAGAGACTCCTGGAAGGTACTGGATCCTCTTCGTTGTAGCAACTAATAGGACGATGAGGATGTCGGCTTCGGTAGCTGATACTCAATTTTAGGGAAAAGCGAGCGGTTGATTGATTATCAATCAAGCGATCAATTATTCTGTACCGTCAATACCATTGTTACCATTATTATAGGGAAATATAATATGTGAGGGTTTTTATGTCAAAAAGCGTTATTTTTTGTTTGAATTATCATTTATTGATAAATCGTGAAGTATATGTAAACATGTACATGGTATCTTATAAATAGTCCGGAAAATTTCTTATGAAAATAAGATTCAATTACCTACATATAGAAATTCTTTAAAAAAAATCATTTTTCGTAAGTGAATTTTTAATTTCTATTCAACATAATCTTTTTCATATTGAAAATTCTATTATTAGTATCAAAATAATAGAACACCCTATGGTATGCGTTCAGCAAGAAGGGGTGAGAGTCGGATGGATGTTTGTGTTGAGGACTTTTGTTGTTTAGAACAAACACGAAACGGCAATGCTATAGAGGGGAGAAACTGAGGATGCGTTGTGACGATAATGGTCATAAATCACTAATGGTTATAACCAATTACACCTCGTTGAGATTTTGCCAACCATTATATATCACCCCTAACGCGGCAGCATATTCCAATTACAATATCAAATTATGATCCACGGACAAAAAACATATCGTACAATTGTGGTTTTTTCGCACAAAATACCTTTTTTTGATTTTTAACTGTTCCTCTTTTCAATTACTACATATCTGAAATGTTCCCAAACGCAAAATTCCAACTGTACATTTTCCACATCAGATATCGCATTCCGCACGACGCGATGCGGATTTTTCCGCACTAAACTAACATTTTAACGCTTTGTAAATTCTCCAACCAGCGCACGTATATGTTTATAAATTATATACGTATAATATATAAAGCGTTGTTTTCCCGCCAGCGTTTAACTGCTCGGTTTAACGGCGCAGTTAACGGCGAACTTCGCGCAACCCGCAATCGCGCTCGTATATATGTTTTGCGAAATTAGCCGTTTTGCGAGTTGCTTAAAAGCGACCCCCCAGAATAGCGAAAACAACAGAGTGGATCCTAATTGGAACCAGAGACTCTCAAACTTCAGAAAGCACCAAGAAAAAGAGCCAAGTTTCAAGTCAATTTCGCGACTCGTTTGAGTTTCGCAGCTTGTAGATTTTCTCGTGTTCAGCTCGTATTATAGTTTCGTGAAAATTTTCATTTATTTTTATACTAAAATTAATCAGATGAAGTTTTTTTGTTGAAATGTTTTTCGATCGAATATGCATCGCATTGGCGATGGTGCAACAATGGCGTGAAAGAAAAGGAACTCCGTCTGCCGTTTCCTTCGAATTTTTCTCTCTTTCTCGTGTATTTTTCTTCGCCTGAAAGGTATTCGGTGGTCTTTTTTGTGTGTTGTCGGAAGAGCGAATAAAGTGTGGCAATACGATCTGCCGTGATACTCGATTGGTAGCTATGTTTTCCGAAGACAAGAAAACGAACTAATTTTTATTTTTCTTTCTATCAATTAAAGACTTTTCTCAATCGATACCTATCGTTTCTCGCGAACTCTTACTTGTCTCTGCTTTCATTTTGCATTTAAACGCTTCATGAACAGATGGATTTAAATAAAAATCCACGATCACATCTAATAATAGATAATAGAAAAACAATGGCGCGATTTGCGCCGCCTGAAAACGTCGAGTGAAAACAGTGGCCATAACACCGAAGCGGACGACACTGACTCGGCAACAGTGGCAAGTGTGAACCGACACAATGGCCGGCGGAAACACAATGCTATCGTGCACAATGCACCGGTCCCCGCCAACAATGGGGTAAATAAATCCTTATCTAAACAGGACAACTCTCCGGCATCCTTTGTGTCAAGTACTACGCCACTGTAGCAACCTCGGCCATGCCCCTGTAGACATCGACTCGATTAATTTCACAAATTTTCAATTATAAACGTGTACATATGTATTACCTATATACATCCGATTATTTTTTTATGCGGGGAATACGATCCAGAGACTACCATGTAAAAAAATGTATGGTGACCATACAAAAATTGGAGATTGGTTTCATCACTCTATTTGGTTATAACTTCTATCCAAATGTACATACTTTCTAAAAAATGTGCAATGTGAAAAAATTTTATCGTGTAAAATCATCAAAAAACATCGATTTTTTTAAATTTAATAACTGTAATTACATACATACATATATTATATAATAATTAATCAGTATAATGGTCTATATCGAATCTTAACATTGTGGCATAATAATACATATTTTTATTATTTTTGTACCGTGTTAAAGTAGAAAAATCCGTGTAAAAAAAGTGATTGGTTCATCTTCCTTGAACTGTGTTATTTCGGAACCCTGTAAAAAGAGGATTAGGATGATTATTTTTTTCTTTCATTTACCTATCTTTATTTGTTTGTAATTGATAATCCAGTAATTATTATAATAAATGCACTCATAATATAAATTTTCATATTGAAAGTGATAAAATGGCCGTTTTTACGGTTCGCGCGTTTTCCACCTTTCCGCGCTAGTGTTGCCAGCTCTCGTGGTCGTTTTTTTTCACATTTATATTTTTCTTTTCTTATTCTTGCTCGGAAGTTGCACAGTTATTAGCAAGATGCGCCCACCATAGCGAAACGCTTTCCACTTGACGTAGTTTTTGCGGATTTCCCACTTTTCCCGGTCAGCGGGCGGAAAAAGCGACTCTCAACGAAACATGGTCTAAAGCGAATGTTTCAGCGACAGCAAAATTGCACGACGATAATTATTTCGGAAAGCTTAAAGTATTATAAATGTAATTTATGAAATAGATATTTATCAATTCGTTTTAATTCAAATTTTCATCGTTAATTGAATTACTTTATCTTTTTATATATGTTGTGCAACGTTTTCCATGAAAATTGCACAAAATTGCGTCTTTAGTGAAAATGGACGACATCTGTTGATGTGTTGTCCCTTTTTGCTGGTTTTATCAAAAAAATAAATATTTAACGTCATATTTCAAATATAGCATTTAACGTATCTTAAGATACACATATGGAAAACTGTGAAAGATTTGCATTGCTGACACTAGACAGTCGTAATGTAATTAAAAAAAAGGCATTGAAGATCACAAACTCAAGGTTTTGTGAATTATAAAAAAAACTTATTCTAGAAGATGATAGTCCGAGAGTTTCCATTAAAAAAAAATCTTTTTTTATACAAATGTCAAATGTTGACTTGAAGTTGTTTAAATTTCACAAAAATGCAAAATTTTTTGCATTTTTCATTAAAAACGCGATTACACAAACGCTGCATAACGTACATATATAATATAATATTATAGTTATAGGTATACCTATAGTAGCCCATTTATATCTGTGGTAACGCTCTTACAATTAGTAATGAAACATTACATTATCGATCCGATAAAAATAAACCATCAATATTTCACATCTATTGAAACTCGACATGTTACTAGTACGATAACAGCCAATTTCCATTTGTCTCTAGTAACGTTAATAGCAATCCCTTAATATTTCGATCTCAATTTGTCAAAAAACATATTATACTTCAAACCATTCTTTAAAACACACACCCATCGACAACCAAATACAAACAAACGATTCTTTAAAACCATTCGATTTTTACATGGTACTTTTTTTACACGTTTTCGCTTTTACACGGTTTAAAAAATAAATAAAAAATAAGAATAAATGTTGAAAATAATCAATAATAATAACATTAATAATTTTAACATTTAATTCTATCACTAACTAAAATAGAAGAGCCACTGTTAGGTAAACAACGAGGTGCGTACCCGCACGTTTGTCATTACGTCGTAGTTTGACGTTTTAAGCGTAACCTCAAAACGATATGTTTACCATGATATTAAATATTTTTATAAATTGCTTATTAAAATCAGGACTTCAAAAATTAGGATTTTGGACTAAAATTAACCTAACCTAACCTAAGTTAATAAAAAGCTTGAAAAAACAACCAAATTATGCGTTTTTTGTGTACTTTTCGATTTACACGATTTTACATTAAAAAATATACAATTTTGATTTACACGTTTTTCTCGGGAACCTATCTACCGTGTAAATCGAGGGATAGGAGATAGTATATATTTCGATACCAAAACACAAATCGCACAACACACCCGAGCAATCCGTAACACAGGCACCGGTACTATTGACGCGTCTCAGAATCGAATCAATATATTGATGGGATCGCGTCTGAGCTAAACCGGGAAACCGTTTCTGATTTGATTTGATTTGATTTGATTTGCGGCTAATTGATCCGATAGAGTTCGCAGGCAGGTGTCAGCGCGTATCGGATCGCGAGCCTACACCATTTGTAAAGTACGAGCGCTGCTTGCTCCTCTAACTTGGGGTTTTGGGTAGGGTTTTGCTCCCGCTCTTGTCCTTTCTCCTTCTCATACCCTCGGGGAGGGTCTTGCTTGAGTTGAAGTCGGTTTTCAGCTTACTGTTTCCCTCTTCGGTGCGAGAGATGCGAGAATGCGGCAGACAATAGTTCTACACAATAATAACAAAATGGCTGCGTGCAAAATGACAGGTACGCTTTAACTGCTCGCTTTACGTTCGACCTACACTAGTGTTAAATTTTTTTTGTGTATTTAATCCATGCGATTTGTTATTCGAAATTTTAACAGAACTTTTGTATTGTTGTTTATTTATTTTTATTTTTGTCTAAATGCGCTGGTTTTCATAATCGCATAAGCTTTGTAGAAAATATTATATTGTATTATAAACGTATATCGTATTGTGAAAAATGTATATAATTTATTTAACAATAAGATCATTTCAGTTTTATCAATCAGCCCTTTGAGAAGTTTTTCATATTTTATTTAAAGAAAAATGCTTAAATTTTCCTATACTATAAGACCTTTCAAGGATTTTTCTTTCGACAAATCTCAAAAATCTGAACAATGAAAAATGTTTTATTGTCAGATTAAAAAGAAGACAATCTAATTACCCATTTATTTATTAACCATGAACCATACATATACCTATTGTTGACCATCTTTCGGAAAAACGTGAAAATTGATGTTTTTAAAGATGATAATCTTTCAGAAAGGTTGCGATAAATTAACTACTCATTAAAACATATCTATTACACCCTTTTCCGTTTATATTTAACCTTGATTTTCACTTTTTTTCTGAGAGATAACCAACTACAAGTACACGGTCCTTTACTGGTATCGTTACCCTACTTACTAAATGAAAATTACTCAAGTTTTTCTCAATGTATAAATGTTTCCAATAAATTATACAAGTTAATTATTTTTCACTGAAAATTGACATAGCATTGTGACTAAAACAGATGCCATATCATCATCATGATCGAATCAATTTAGTTATCTAGTAAACCAAATACAAAACGAAAAAAAGAAAACAACCGAGTGTAGAACCACCTCAATCTCGGAAAACGCGCGGCAAACGTAACGAACGCGTTGGCGCCAAATAATGGCGGAAAGTCCCCGGGGCGCCGTTCCAGGTGCCCCACCCCCTCCCCCCGCGGCGCCTCCGCCCCCCGGGGGCCCCCATCGCGGTAAGGGGTGGGGGCGGGGGCGCAGGCTCCCGTATCGACTTCACTTCAATGAAAGTGCGAATCGAAAAGCTTGATCCGGCGGCTCAGCGCGCGCCAAAACAAATGGCGTCCTTTTTAGTGTCTGGTTCGCGAACGCGCTCCCTTTCGCGCGTGTTCGAGAATCGTTGTCTTTTTTAATGCGTTCGTTCTTTGTTCGTTTGATATCGAGCGGTGTTATTGTGTCTATTTCCTTTTTTTAGGATTGATTATTCAGAATACAATAACGAATTCATTTCCATCGACTTCTGAAGTTGAGTGACCGATAACACAATTAATATTATACAATCCATAATTTTCATCGATGAATCTGGATTTAACTACCATCTAAAGTTTCATTTTTAAAAAGTGCTAATTTGATATGAAAAAGTGCTAATTTGAAATTAAAAATTACTAATTTGAAATTAAAAAGTGCTAATTTGGAGTAAAAAACCTGTATTATAACTCGAATTGAATCTACTTAATCTTAATCGAATCTACTTAATTAGTTTTTCCGTATTATCAACAAATAATTACATATTCAGATAATTTTAAGGGAAAAAAAACATATTCAACGATACTAAATAAAAAATGACATTTAAATCAATGTAAAAAATTACCATATTTAATTAATCTAATTTTATCTAAATGTCTCCCCTGCCATAATATAATACAATGGCATACATGGCTGTATAATAAATATTGTAGTTTCGGCGGGAAGTGCGTGGCGTACACAACCTATATAGTTGTCGGTCGCAAATTCGACGACAATAACGTATTTGGGAGGCGTTGATGGGGACATTTGAGAACCATCAGCCAGCTTAGGGACCTCAGTCGTATTTCACCTTGTTTAATGTACGGGATTTCCCCTTCGAGGCCGTTTCGCTTTAAAGCCCGCTCAGCGCGCCAAACTCGAATTCGATTTGCAAACGAGGCTCGACTTGATTCCACCTTTAATATTTTATGTTATAAACTATATTATATGAACATCTATGAATATTTGAGTTCGATAGGAAAACTTTACATATGAAATGAATTTGGTTTTTTCGATCAATATTTCGTATCTAAAGGCTCAAAATATATGGCTCAAATTACTTAATGTTCAGATATTATATATGTGAAAACTGCATTTTTTATTTAAAATATAAAATGAGTGATACAAAAATTATATCGTATACAAAAAAATCATATCGATAGTGATATTTTTTATGTTAAAAAATTTATGAAAAAATGAAGACTTGACAAATTAAAATAATTTTTTTTTTCATGATTTTTCGTTCGTTCGATTATTATTATTATAAAATATTATAGTGTTGTATATTTCTTTAATAATGAACTTGAGTAAACATAACAAGGCATACTAACAAAAAAAAATTTTCATTCATTTTTCATAATTTATCAACATATAAAATTGGAAAGCTTAAATGTCCCAACATTACTTTTAACCACTGTATGAATGATTCAACAACTATATTATAATATTTTATACTAGTTTATAGCCCATTGAGTATCACAAAAGACGCGTGTTTTGAAAAATAATAAAAAAAAAAACATAAAAATGTAACGTAATTCGATTGGAATCGAGAGTCAATCTACCACAGCAGCAAAAGTAAATAGATTTATAACTACTCCAAATAATTAAGGTTTGTTATTTCAAGATTATGCAAAAAACATTATATAATTTAACAATTTTTTTCACAAAAACAATTTCGCCAACAAAAAAAAAACGAATTCACCAACCGATCAAAAAACGAACAACCTTTTCCGAACTAGCTCGACTGTACCGACGAAAACCGAAACCGCTCCGATGCCCGCCTTAAACAAGATTGTTTTATTTTTTCGCCCGGTTTTCCCGCCATTTCCACGCCTCCCCTCCCCCCTCGGCTCCGGCCACCCCTCGCCGATATCATATAAAATATGTTTACGACCATGGCCCGCGCCGGGAACCGGCAATTTCGCGGCGGGCGAGTGCTTACCGCCCAAATAGAAAAGTATGCCATCGTATTACCGAAATGGTTCCCGGCCTCTATCAAAACAAACGAGATTTTTCTTTGAGATGTTTTTTTTCAGGTTCGCTTTTTTCGTATTTATAAAACGCGGCGGATTTGTTTTCTCGGCGCATTTTCCTCGTGCAGTTTTCGCACGTCCGAGATCGATCGATTCAGTGTTGGATGTCAGATTACCGAAAAATTTCATTTATCGGTAATCCGGTGATTCTTATTGGATTACCGGTAAATTAAATTTTAAATAAAACCCAAAAAAAAACTATGAAAAATCCGGAAAAACAAAAAATATTTCAAAAACACCGTACACTTACAAAAACCGACTTTTGAGTCAAAATCACTTGAATGAATCTTGATGTTTTATTTATCAATTATAGACGTTACATTGAAAATGTCTTTATACGTTCTACTTTCTACTTTAACAAGAAGAAAACAAATCGATCATTTTGAAGTAAGTGGTTACTTATATAGCAATTTTTTTTCATTACAATAAAAAAAGACTACAATAACTTTTATCGTCTAATGATGATAATAATTGCTTCCAACGATTGCTGTTCATGTAATATTTTTAATATTGAATTGTTAACTACATTAGAAATTGGAAACACAACTAACTAAATATAATATAATAAAAAAAATATGAAGTTTCATTTGAAGTTCCCGAGAATGTCATGCGACATGCTTTTTATAATACTGAAATCATTCACGTATCATTAAAAATGTATTGAGTTAAAAGTTAAATGTATTTTTATGATTTCGTGAGAAATAATCATATTGTATAGTTTTCAACGTTGCTAATTTACAATATTGCGACTCGTGCGTGATAATTGCATACACATTCTAATAATAAATATTTGTTTACACAATGCGGAAAATAAATTATTTCAAACAGCCAAATGTGAATTTGTCACGTAATCAGTTTTGATGTTTTTGCGAATGGAAGTTTTCGCATTTATTTATTTGCATAAAATTTCAAAGTATAATTTGCGGTTTGATTTCCCACAAGAATTGCTCACTGTTATTATGAATGCATTGAATCATCGGTTTTAATATATTCATTTTTATTCTGAAAATATACTCGGCATATTTGTTTAAAACTGTCACGCGATCAATCGATCGATCCACCAAGAAAACTAACCGAAAAAAAATCGACATCGGACACGGAACACCCTGTACTTTTCAATATACAAACGATGTTATGCGATGTGGAAAATCGCGCAAAGAAATCAGGAAAAATCGGACGACGAGCGACAGACAAGTTAATTTTCCGGGCCAACGGGCAACGCTAACAACGTTTCGCCACCACAAAATGAGGGATTCGATGGCAGGACATAAAACCGACACCTTTATACCACAATATATACCTAAGTGTATATATATAATACCTATATTAAGAAAAAATTTATGTGCAAATATTTTATTTTATTTTATTTCATTCGAATGATTGTAAAATTTGCAAAATCAACGTAAAGAAACGAAAATTTTCAGTCGTTAGATTGTATTATATATTTTACACATTTTTTCACATATTTTTATTGTTATTTTTTATTAATCTTCATTTTTTTTAATTTGTACTTCTATACGGAAGGAAGCATAGAATACTCCAAAAATTTACTATACAATACTTAACCATTTCGGTAAACTTATATGTAAAATTTTGATTATTTAAATACTCGAGATATGGAAATGAGTTTTATAAAGGTTCTACGGGTACCGTAGCTTATACGTTTGAATTGTTTTTTTTTTTATATTCCTATGTGTAAGTATTATATGATACATGTATATACTGTAGGCTTCCGCGAAACGTACAAGTGTACAGTGTACGTGTGTATATTAAATGTATTAGCGTCGAAGAAAGGAAGCACTCACAACAATTCGGCGTAATGGAGGTACATGGGAAGAAGGGAGCACGAAAATGACGGGGAAGAATCCTAAACTCTCGATTATCCCGTTTTCTCGTCGGCCCCATCAGACGTGGGATTTTTCTCGTCTATCTGATCTGCGAACGTGAGCTAGCTGCCTACTATTATAGTTGTTCTGCATTTTATTCCAAATTATATTTCAAATCTGACTATTATTTTTTTATCGAAATAGGAATCTACAGGATATAATTTGTTTAATAATAAATGTATCGGTTTAAAATATTGATCTTCGAAGTTAAGCGCAAATTGGCGCGGAATGAGATAAATGATTTGAGTTTTCATTCAAAAACAATTCATTGAATACTTTTTATAATGAATTGTATACAGTACCGTAGCAATCTATTGGAAAATGGGCAAGCGCCAATGGCGGAAGATTTAAGATTTTAAACAAATAAATTGCAAAACAATTTTTACTTTCGTGAATCACATGTACTCCTGGTAATTTAGTTCAGACTGCAACATCTAAGAATTCGAAATTGAAATTAAAAAATTAACAGCATAATAATTTTCATTATACTTTCTTAACTCATATGTACTCCTGGTAATTTCGTTCAGACTGCGCCGTATCAAAAATTCGAAATAAAAATTAAAAAATTAATAGCATAATAATTTTCATTATACTTTCTTAAATCATATGTGCTCCTGGTAATTTCGTTCAGACTAAACCATCTAAGAATTCGAAATTTAAATTTAAAAATTAATTCCAAAACCTTATTTACTTTCTTAAATCACATGTACTCCTGGTAATTTTGTTCAAACTGCGCCGTATCAAAAATTCGAAGTAAAAATTAAAAAATTAATAGCATAATAATTTTCATTATACTTTCTTAAATCATATGTGCTCCTGATAATTTCATTCAGACTGCACCGTCTTAAGAATTTAAAAATTAACTCCGAAACCATATTTACTTTCTTAAATCACATGTATCCCTGGTAATTTTGTTCAAACTGCGCCGTATCAAAAATTCGAAATAAAAATTAAAAAATTAATAGCATAATAATTTTCATTATACTTTCTTAAATCATATGTGCTCCTGGTAATTTCGTTCAGATTACACCAACCAAGAATTCAAAATTAAAATTTTAAAAAAGTAACATAATTGCGAAATCATTTTTACTTTCTTAAATTACATATACAATTACAAAATAAGCGACACACATTACTTTTTTCGATGAATTTATTAACAATTCGACGATAAAATGATAACTACGATAATATAATAATAATAGAAAATTAACTTTCCACCTTATTGTTACATTTTTTTCGCAAGTTTGGCAACCGCTGACGTGACGGGACGTCCCTCCCGTTATCCCGGGCCCCGAGTTAATAGGGTGTATTAGGACACCAGATTGGTTTGGGATCTCTATTATATTACGAGACCGCCTAGCACTCGCCCTTCGTCCCTCCTCACCTCCCCTAATCTTCCACCTTTTGGCCCTAAGTAGATAAAACGAGCCATTTCGATTCGGCCCCCACCTGAGTTTGGCGTTGTTGAGACGAGAGAAGAAATCGCAAATAGTTCTAACTCTATCAAAAGGGACGAACGTCTCAGAAGCGAATGTGTGTGTGTTTGTGTAAACTAACGCAATTATCTTGATAATTCTGGGAATCAGGTTTAATTTTTTTTGTCTCGGAATGTGCAGAAGAAAATAAACGAATGTATTTTTAATACTATTTTTGTGTTAAATTCAGGTCTTCGGAGTGGAGCAGGAGCAAAAACACGGAGTAGGTGGATCAACGTGTTTTTACCTGGAGCAGACGCACGGAAATTTATAATGCTCCGGCTTTAAATATAAAATTGAAAAAAGAATTTAAAATTATGAAAAAAAGTCAAATTTTTTCTGAAATTTTGATATTAATCTATTTTTTTATAAAAATTAGTTTGTATTGATTTTATCATTATCCTCTCTCACTACATTGTGATATAATTATATTATTTTCGATAGGTATCAATTACATATCAATAAAAACGAAAAGGAATTGCTGATGATTTTTAACATTAGCATTTATTGTGTTTTACTATGTCTATAAATTATTATTTTTTTCAATTTAAATAAAAAAAAACAATCTTCAAATAAAGATTCAAATAAACAAACATTTTTTAATAATTTCGAAGAAAAACCCTTTAATTTCAAATACTATGCATTATTATCAAGCACAGAGAAAAATTTTGAAGGTAGCAGTGATCGCTAAGAGCAGTTTGAGAAACGACGATCGAAAGTGAAAGTTGCACCGTCGGCGAAGAAGGGAGCCAGCTCGCTTTAACTTTATATTATAACTTAAATGTTGGGCCCGTAAGCAGGAGTTGCTGGTGAATAAAATGGAAAGTGGGGAAAATTGAGAGGTTTATTGTTATTGGTGTGGAAGCCTAAGGAGGAGGAGTACCCCTCTCACTTAATGGTTAGAAATTAGCCTTATGGAAACGGCCAACGCTGAATAAAACAAGTTGTCTGCGTTACTGAATACAATGAAGAGTAGTTGCTCTATACTTGTGTACTCTCCCAATTGTATATTGTATTTTGTTTTCTTTCCTATATTCACAATCAAACGATTAGGACATGTCCATTCAAATTTCTGAAATTATTTTCTCAAAAAATTTTGCCATCCTGATTCATAAGAAATAAAAATGGGAACAATTTAAACGTGCATTAAATAAAATAAGTATTAAAACACGAGAATTAAAACATGTGCATTAGAAAAAATATATATATACCTTAAAACCGAATAAATGTGCATTAGAACAGGGCTAACCAATCGCACGGCCATTATTCACAACTTTCATAATATAATCGATTCGCAATAAACCAAATTCAAACAAAATCAACATTGATTAAAAAATGGACCAAATTGTTAAAATGTAGTTGACAGTTGTATTGTATTGCATGTAGATTGTCTTTACTCTGGCAATGTTACCACCTATCTGTCATTTTAATGCACAAACTATTCATTCTATTACACATTTCCTATTTTTTTAATATTCATTTTATACTGCAATTTCTTTTATTGCATACTGAATAACATAATGCTCAATACGAGATTCTTTAATGCACATTGTATTATATATTTTTCTAATGCACAAGTAATTCGTTTTAAAACATTTTTTTTTTAATGAAGTTAAATCGTACCAAATAAAAACGAGGATTTCACATGTTTTTTTTCGTTGAAATATTATGAAAACTTTTCATACTATGCCGATAACCTTTTTGTAAAACAAGTCAATATAAGATTCAGATTGTTTTTTTCAATATACACATGTATTATAATTAACAACAAGACTAGGTACTTATATAAATAAATAAAAAACAAATTAACATTAAAATATTTTTTTATAATCACATATTAAAATAACAAATGCCAGCAGTTTATGTACACAAATAATCATAAGCATTAGTTTCAAATTACAACCAAAAACATATGGAAAAATGTTTGAATACCGAAAGATGTGATTATTATATTTGAATACTGTTTATAAATTGAAAAAATATAGGAATTAAAAAAATTTAAATAGAGCACTTTTCAAAACTGAGTGCTAAACCTGATAAAATGACGCATTATTACAAAAGTATTTTTTTTTTTGCATTTCAACTGCTGAAACTTTTTTTATTTTTTTTTTCAAATGAAATGTAAATATGAAGATTTCTATTTTGATTTGAAATGTAATGGAGAATGAACATTAAAACTATTAATTGATTAAGTATGATTATACGTAAATAAAAATTATAAAAACTAAAGTGAATAAATAAGATTTTCAGTCTTTGATACACCAAAAAGTTAAGACTTAAAAAACTTAATAGAAAATTCATGTAGTGTTAGGTTAATGTGAAAAATAGCTTTTGATTTTTAATTCATGTAAGTATGGTAAGTTCATTGAAAGATCATTGAAAGATCATTGAAATATCTCAAAATTTTATGCCAATTGTAATGAGATATTGAAAAAAAATAATATATAAAAGTATAAAATATAATGGCAGGTTTGTCATGAAAGTAAAATAAAAAATCTCAGTATATAAAGAACCATTTTAAGTTCATGATGTAGATAATCTCGCACAGATCTAGTATCGGAAAATATATGGTTTTCATATTTTCGTAAACGAAAATCTAAACAAAATAAAAGTTGTTTATAAATCCCTATTATATGAAGCATTAAAAGAAAATTAATTACAGAATCAAAACGTCGTTATTTAGTTTTTTTTATCGAACATTCACACATTTTAAAACAGCTTAAAGATCCATAGCTATAAAATAAATAGTGTAATGTTTATAAACTATATCTACAGTAATTATCACAATTTGTCATTTTATTATATGAAGTGTATATATAATACATATCGATGATTTAATAAGTGTTCTTAGTTTGGCAAGCTTGAAATACTTTTTTTTAGATAAGATAACACATGTTTGTTATCTTTGTGTTTATAAAAATACCATCTGAAAAACATCTGAACACTTGCATCATTAAATAATACATTATCGTTAGTAATAAAACATGAAAAATAATAACTCTTCATTGATATCACAAATAAAAATGATTATGCAGTTATGTAATTATTAAGGAGCATAAAAAACAATATTTAGATTATTCACTCCACAAAACACATGTGTATACTCTCAAGCTTATACGATCACAACAGCAATGAAACCAAAAGAAAATTTTGACAAATTTAAATATATGCTTAATATTTTTTACCATAACCAGATTTAATACATTAACTCAAAAATGTTGAAAAAAATTAGCAATGAAATTATTCAAATAGATTTCTTAACAATCAACCATGTGCTTTATTTTTTAAAACAAAACACACCAACTTATTGTAATTATTTTTTGCTTAGCTATTTCAAATTATGAATCAATGTAAAAATTATTGACATTTCATCAATACCCTATCTAAAAATCTTCCAAATGATTGAAAGATTATTCCTTCAAATGTCGCTCATATTGTACCTTATTTTGTAATCTGCAAATGATTATTTTCACTTTTAGATTGTTTATTAATAAATAAACAATCACAAAAATAAGACAAATAGGGATTATATTTTGTAATGAACTGAATATAAGATCTAAAAATTCTAAACATGTATTCAGTGTGCTTCTAAACGCTAAATGATTTATCACAGTGTATCTCCGCATCAGCAGAATTTTTCAATTGCTATGCTCTATATTTAGCAGCTCAAATCTCAATAAAAAATAAGTGTGCATAGTATATATTTTCAATTACCGTTTGCTATCTATCACAAGTTCATAATTTTCTCACTAGTATCGATCATTGAACTACTAAAATAATGTCAAAGACTAACAATACATTACATATATGCTTTGTGACATTAAAAAATATAAATATAAATAATAATAATAATAATAATAACATAAGTTTAAATTTGTTTTCGTTTAAACTTTGGTGAAAATAACATCAATAAAAGTGACATGCACATACTTTTATCAGTAGAAGGGAAGACAAAACTTGAAAGACATCTTTCAACATTGCTTAACTTATAATAAACAAATAACATAGCTAATAAATCATGAATTATTGTTTCCCTTGTGGCAACCATATCAATAGTATATACATGAAAAAAATTTCATTATTTTCGTTTGAAAGTTTAAGATTCTTAATCTTTACATTTGTAAAAATTGAATAAATAATTAGCTAAATTGAATTGAAATCGCTAGATATGAAAAAAATTTATTTTAACATCAAATCATGGTATTTCATAATCAATGCTTTCTACGTTTTTTACGATATAAAAATATACAATTAGTATGACCCATTGAACATTTGCAATCAACATGAAATCTAATACGTATTAAGCATGATTACTACAGTATATAAAACTTTAAAATTATCTCTAATCCTAAATTACAATCTTTCGTTTGTACAAACTTATCTATATTGAATGAAAATATAATTTGCAGTACAAACGTGCACAAAATTTTAAATAAACAAATTTTTAATTATCAAATATCAAGAGAATTTTGAAAAAAAAAAATAACCACAAAACCAAAAGTTGAAAACCTGTATAAAAATGTATGAAAATTTGGATATGTTTAAAAAAAATAGTGTATAATAAATATACAGTTGACTATATCCAATCACATAAATTACCGATAATCTTTCAGTACAAAACCTTAAAATATTCTGAAACTCAGTTGAAATTATTGCAATTAAAATTATATTATATGTACAAAATAAAAATTATATTTATGCTTTAAAAAGTACCGTTTAAAATTACGACTTTTTTTTTATGTTTTCCAATGAGCCACATTGACTCCTAGCTTTTTTCGCAGTCAAAGCAGCTTGGGCTTCTTGTAATAAACGTTCAAAAGACTTGTCAGCAGCTGGTGCTAATGTACGAGTAACTGGTTTGGAATAATAACTAGATTCATCTTCCATAGTCTCCAAATGATCTAAAAAAATAGAATAGATATTTTATGATGTAAAAAAATCATAATACAAAAATTTCGATTTGTAAAAGTACCTAGATCAGCATAATACTGTTTGCAGAAAGCTCTACGTCCACCAAAAAACACATCGTAGTGTTGAATATCAGGATCATTTGGTGCACTTTCCAAAGCTTTATAACATTGCTGAGCTTGGGCGAAAGTGACAAATCCATACCTCATGCTTTCAAAAAAATTATAAATACAAGTAAATACTCGATTTTTCAACACAATATTACAATTTTTCAATATTCAATATATACCGGTCATCTTTTGAGTGAATAGTAACTTCTTCTACACAGCCGTACTTGATAAATTTCATTTTTAATAACACCACATTCATATTTGGTTCAAGCATTCCGACATATATAACTTTCCTTTCTTCGAATTCACCATTTTCTCTAAATTGAAAAAAGATTTAATTAAATATTATCAAGTACATATTAAAACAAAAAAAAATTATATTATAATCGAAATAAAACCTTGAATTGCGTTTTCCTTCAATTCTCCTTCGTCTTCTGCTTCTACTCCTACTCCTACTCCTGCTTCTATTTCTACTTCTACTTCGGTCTCTATATTTAGAATTTGATCTAAGAATGAACACGAATAAATTAAAATCAATAAAAACATTCAAGTGTAGATCTTTTCGAAGAAATCTTTTACCTATAAGAAGATGCTATGCTTGAAGATCTGCTACTAACAGAACTAGAGTCAGAATCCGTTCGGCTACTGTATGAAGACTGACTGGAAACACTTAAGCTCCTCGATTTATTTTTACAAAAAGATTCAACTTCACTATGTTCATAATCATAATCTTTTGCCATTTTATTCGATGGTCGAGAAGTTTTAATTTTATGACGACCTATCTTGTCTTTCCGGTCATCAGAGGAAGTTGAAAAGTTTCTCTTTCTCTTAGGATTTATAGATAATGAACTTGTACTTCTATTATCCATATCTTTCGGATGATACAAAGAGGAAAGTTTTGAGCTTTTGCCATTTTTCCTGTCTCCAGAATAACTTCTAGATCTTCGTTTGTATTTCGCACTAGATTCAGACGAACTCGAAGATTGACTGTCGTGCCGTTTTCTGTATTTTTTTTTTGAACGTGTTTTTGATCTGTTGCTACGTAATGAAGCGTTAGAAGCACGTGAAAGTTGATCAGAAGACTTTTTATTGACATCGTTTTTCCATCTGTTGATAAGATCTGCGTAATTTTTGTCACAGTTGCTTTCGCCAGAAATCGACATTGAGCTGTCACGACGTTCACGCTTAATATGTGTACCATCTATTTCTGGATTTGGAAACGTATGAAGTTCTATACAATCTGTTTGTGTAGATATTGAGTACATCTCTATTTTAATTCTGTCCTTTTTCAAGTAAGTGATTGTTTTATTTTCTCTTATATATGCTGTCTCATTTGCTTTGTCATTTTTTACAGATTCCACAGCCGTTTCCTGAGTATTATCAAGATCAGTATTAATTCCAATACACACAGTAACAATTTCATCATAATCGGTGATTTCTTTCTGAACAATTGGCGGACTAGGGATTATTTCAATTTCTTTTTTATCAATCGTTTTTATCATTGGCAACAATTTACCATTCTCTGTTGCTAATGGAAGTATGACAACATTTTCAACATTTGCTATTTTGCTTTTAATTATCTTTTCTTCATTAGGTACATGTGATAATTTTTTTCTCATTTTCAAAGCTTTTCGAGTAGCATCAGCTATAGGATCGAATAATTTAGAATTATCTTTATTGATATTTGTACTTTTGATAACATTTTCAGATGTTAATATACCGTTTACGTTGCGGACTTCTTTGGATAAACTTTCATTTACATAGGTCTGTTTAATATTTGGATTATTTTCAGATAGAATTTCATTATCGAAAACACCAACAGGACTACAAGTTCTTGAACCATCACATGAATTGTTGCTGCCTTCTCGACGTTTTTTATATTCTTCAATGTTCAGTTTGCGTTTTTGAGATAAATTACTTGAATTTCCAATATTTGTGGATTTTCCACCAATATCTATATTAGCCACTTTTACGGGAGATACATTTTTTATCTGAATTACCTTTGTTTTCAAATTTGAAGGTTCCAAATTTAATTTTTCAATCACTTTTGTATCCTGTTTTTTTAAAACATTAGTATCTCCACAGTAGTTAGATTTTAACAAAGAAACCATTTTAACCTTAACTTTATTATTAAGAAATGGTTTCAACATACCATAATTAAGCCGATTCACATTACTTTTACAAATATTAATTTTTTTGACCTCTTTTTGTGAAGATTTTTCTTCAGATTGAGATTTAAGTTTTGTAATGACTAGGCTATTTTTATCAAAATTACAGTTGAAAGTTTTATTGACGGTAAGAATATTTTCAGTATCTCGATTTACGTCTATAAGTCTTTCATTTCTATTCTCATATACTAATAAATTTTGAGATTCATCTGTGTCTTTTTTATTATTATCTTTTTTGTGCTTTAAATTGTCAATTTTTTCCATTTTTAAAGTATTTTTATGAATACTTTTTCCATTACTGGAATTGTACTGGGAATTTTCAATTTTCAATGAACTTGCAGTTTTCAGATTTTGGTTACATGTAGAATTAACTGTTGAGGTTTCTATGTTCTTTTTTGTTTTGGAAATAATTGTTTTATTCATTTTCGTAATTGCATTGGACTTGTTTTCGCTATTTTTTTCTTCATTGTTTATACACGAGGGAGATGGCTTCTTTGATGTATTTGAATTTTGAGAACGCAAATAATAAGAGGATAAATCAACAAACTCACTGTTGTCTTCAGATTTGCCATAGTGCTCAAATTTCAGAGACACAGCTGATTTTGCAAATATACGAGGTCCTGTACGTTCCAAAGATAAACAATAATCATGATCCAGACGAACACGTTCCTGATTTTTCTTGTTATTTAACTGAAAAAGAAAGATCAGTAAGAAAATCAAAAATATAACTAATAGAATAATTTGATTTGATAATGAAATACAAACCTTTTTGTTTTCTTTGGCACTTACAGATTGAGACGAATTATTTTTTGTACTCAAAGATTTCTGTGAATCTACTGCACAAACTTTAGGGAAAACAAGATGAGGCTCTTTGGAATTGTTATTATTATTTTCAGCAGGCTGGGCTTTTTTCTGTACATTCGTTTTCTTTACATTTTTTATAGATTTACTGAAATCTTCTGTAGCTTCAAATTGCTCCAACAGTGAATTGACATTATTCGCTGCTATCACAGGTACGGATTCATTATCACTAACGCTTTCCACATCGATGTAATCATCAGTTTCCATTTTAGGCTCGATAGACTGAAGTTGTGCACTGACCAAAGATAAGTCTTTGCCAGCACTTTTTGCTCTTTTGACTATGCGCTTAGAACTTTTCTGTTTCGAAACTTTCGAAGTCAATTCTGGCTTATTTTTCGGCGATGCACTTTCTTCTAATTCCAAAACAGGTACACTCGGAAGATTGTTGGAATTTTGTTCCAGAATTACTTCCAAAGCAGTGGTATAATTTTCACATTCATCTACTTTATCAGAAACTTTATTATCTGTTTGATTCGGCTGAAGGCAGTCAATGAAAAAATTTGAGGAATCATCGTTACTTTTTCCCATAATAAAACTCGGCAAATCAAAATCTTTGATATCAGTATCCAAATCGGAGTATTGAATTTCAGAACCAAATAAATCGACCGATTCGTCTACACCTTTTTTTGATAAATCGTTTCTTTCATCGTTCAACACGTCTGATATGTCAAAACTTTTGTTGAAAGCCTTTTCTGGCGCGATGTTTATATCGTCGTCTACAAAACTATTAATATCTACACCTTCTATATCTTCAAAACAGAAACTGCTTTGCAAATCTAGCCCGTCGAGTCCGAAAGCATCGTGCTCGGGCGACTGCGGCAAGGAAATCGATTTTTGTTTTTTACGTTTATTCTTCGCTGTCGAAATATATTTTTTATGGATTTGTGATATCGGCGAAGATTTCTGTACAACATTTCCTCGAGGGTGATTCTCTTGAGAATTGTCAACTAAGCATTCGATACTACCAATTTCTGAATTGAATTCTGAATTGACTTCATTGTTTTTATCAGAATCGAATATGTTATTTAACTGGTCGTATACTAAAAACTTGGAATCGAAACTATCCAACAAATTGCAACTAGAATCTAAAGGATTAATTATATCAGAAATCATATTAGCGTGTGATGCATTGTCATTGTCTATAAGTCTGCTATCGCTGTTTGTCAGCGCATCGTAATCGACGTGGCCGATTTGCAAACAATTGCCATTTTCTATTTTTATTAACGGTTCAGCCGTTTCTATACATTTATTAGGTTTCGAACTATATTCTAGCAAATCTAAACTATATTTTATCAATCGATCGTTATCAGGATAATCGTCGGAATCCATTATCTAAAAAATATCGAAAACGGTTAAAATAATATTCGACAATAAAAATATTTTATTTTCATCGAGAGTATTCACTGGCACGGATCCGACGTGTCTGTCCCAATCGTTGAGGGTTCTTTCATAATCTTCTTCCGCGGATTCCGAGGGAGATGAATGCGCCAACTGACCGTTTATGGAGCTGAAAAAAATCAACAATTTCAAAAACTTTTCGAACGCAAAATAACCGATTGAAAAAATCGACTCCAACTTGGCTTGGCTTATGTGCGCGTACAAGTCGTCGTATTCCGTTTTAACGAACTGTTCTTCTTCGGAACGAAACGATCTCAACAGGCCGGTTTCCATTTCGAAGATGTCCTGCGTCGACAAAAATAATAAGCGTTAGCGAAAAGAAAATATTTGAAAAATGTGTAAATTGAATATAGTCGTAAACAAAATAAATTATATTTAGTTTCGTATCGATTTTGATATGATAGTAAATTTTTGATATCGACGGAACACGTTTGTGAATCGCAATTATATAGAACAGGCTTGTCCAAAATTTCAGTATGCGGGGGCCACTTACAAATTTCAAATCTCAAAATTTCAATGTTTGTAAATTCAAAACGTAATAAGTATTAAAATATTGGTAAAGTTATTTATATTAAATTATAAAACTATTTCGGAATAAATGGTATTTGTTATGTTTGTTTTTGTGTGAAAAGTGGGAGCCACTTTGGCACCGTAGTGGCCCTTTAGACAAGCCTGATATAGAAGTTAGTAAATATTTGAGGGTAAACGACAGTAATATTATGTTTTCATCACTGCAAGATACAACGGATAATTAACGAAACGAGTTTCAGTCGAGCCCTCGTTCGCGCCGAATAACAAACCGATTCCGAGAACGAGAAGCTAACAGCATCCATAATACAAAAACGTATTTATGTTTCTAGATCGAGGAAGTTCGACACGACGCGTATTACAAGAAAACTGTCACCAGCACGAGCCGGTATCGGGCACGTGTTCACAATTGACAAACATATCGAAATCGCGTCAACTCGCCACGAGGTATATGAGGAAACGTTTCAGAACCAGAAACACGAGTGGTGAAAGTGAACGCACATCCGCAAGCGCATATGCATATGCGACGCGACCCTTCTAGGTTATGTCCTGGCGAGCCGGGAGTGGAGGGGCCGGAACTCCTGGCCTGGTCGCCGTTGGCCACTTGGCCACTTGGCCACTTGGATTGTTTTGTTGTTGCGTCGCGCGATGTTTGCGTCGACAGCCCGCCGGCCGAGGTTATGTGTCAGCGTGAGTGTGACGTCGCCGACGGCTGCACGTGGCGGTGCGCTGGCCGGCCAACTCGCCGGTTTTGGCGCACAAGAGCAAGTACATGCCAAAAACGCGTTTTCTGCCGACGGTATAAAAGCGAGTTTCGGTCGCGTTCGGGTTTTAGCAGGGTGATAAAACTGCTGAGAAAATAGGGTTGCCAGATTTATAAAATTGCAGATTGGCACATTCAGTGTTTCGGATGAGCAAAAAAAAGGGATAATGTATTGGTCACAGTATTGACATTAGAAATTCACAGTATATATCAGGCTTGTCCAAAATTTCAGTATGCGGGGGCCACTTGCAAATTTCAAATCTCAAAGTTTCAATTATTGTAAATTCAAAACGCAATAAGTATTAAAATATTGATAAAGTTATTTATTTCCATTATAAAACTATTTTGATGAGTACATTTCGGAATAAATTCTGTTTGTTATGTTTATTTTTGTGTGAAAAATGGGGGCCACTTTGGCACCGTAATGGTCCTTTGGACAAGCCTGCTATATATCAAACGTCAAATTCGCAACAAAATCAGCTTTCGCCCGACAAATAGTTGCTAGTATCAAAAATACATTTTTAGTAGTGAACTTATTATAAAAACTAAACATTAGACCCAGTATACATTGCATTGTACAGTAATTTAAATTTTTTTTTTTAACCATATACTATACAAAAGTATAGCGTGGCATAGCATTTTATTTAGTTGGAAGTTAATCCCTGTCAAAGCTAATGATAAGTAACTGATTTTGTAAAGAAATCAATTACTTTACAATGTTTTGAGATAATCTCATAAAGATAGACATCTTTTATTCCACCGTATTATAATTCAAAGTTATGTATTGTTGTTATTATTAAACAAATAGTCATTATGATATCCATAATGTGATTGATTTCCATACGAAATATTATGCAAATTAAGAATATTTTGATTTCAGTTATGTTTTATCTTTTTTTTTGTTACTAAAAACTTTACTGTGTGAAATGCTAAATTATAATGCTCGAACTGACACCATTATACTGGGCCGAATATTGGTACCCTTTACAAAATCGCAGATCAGCACATTCAATGTTTCGGATGAGCAAAATAAAAGATGGGGTTGAGAACCGTATTTTTTTTCGTTACGGTTCAGCGTAAAAATATATTTAGTTTCGGTTTTCGATTCAGTTCCGAGTGATAGATTTGTAAACTAAAAAAAAACAAAAATATTTGGCGAAAAAAAAATTGAACACTTACAAAAACTGACTTTCCCAAATATTTCTCTAATTTTCTTTTAATCCAGACTTGTCCAAAGGACCACTTCGGGGCCAAAGTGGCCCCCATTTTCACACAAAATCAAACATAACAAACAGCATTTATTTTGAAATTTACTCAACGAAATAATTTTAGAATGGGAATAAATTACTTTACCAATATTTTAATACTTATTACGATTTGAATTTACAAAAATTGAAATTTTGAAGTTTGAAATTTGTAAATATCTCCCGATGTTTATACACTTCGGCCAAAGTGGCCTCCCGCACATCAAAATGTTGGGCAAGTCTGTTCTTACCATTCAAACAATTCTTTTAGTTCTGCGACTCTTTTTTTTGACAAACTAAATTCACTGTAAATTTTTATAACTATTAACTCTATATCAAAAGTTAAAGTTAACAAAATGTGGTACCCCCAAATTGTCTACAAAAATTGAGCGAGCCTCTTTAACTGTATAAAAAATATGAACATTTTTCACACAAAAAATTGGTTTAGTCGGGATTTTCAGAGGCAATGCGGGACTTGGGATTTGTCTGTGGAACTCGGGACTGTTCCACTCAAATAGGACGTCTGTCAACCCTGTGCGAAACGGACACGTTTTCCGCATCGCAAGGCCACCGCAAAAATACTCTGCGCCTATTTCTCATGTTCTCTGTAGTCGGACGAAAATTTCAGGGCTCTTTCTCTTTCGAGGTGAAACGGCCGAGAAATAGACGACGAGACACGTTGCAGACGCGTGAAAACGCACATGCAGAGTTGCCAAATGCACGCTTACAATTTCAGCGACCCGTAAACGAACGCATACTCGAACATTGAGCACGACGGATAATTTTACACAAATATTTTGTCAACTATCGCGAAATATTAAGTTGACTACCTAGTTACGAAAATGTCAAAAATAATGTTTTCAAAGATACTAATCTTTCGGAAAGGAGGCAATTAAATGAGCTGTAATAAGTTGTGGTAAACTTTTCGCGGCAGGGATTCTATGCTCGGTGTTGTAGGGTTGTGTGGGCTATTGTTAGTGTGTGCCAGGGTCGCATGTGCTATTGTCGTTTCGGCAAACGTCTGGGAACCTAATTTTGTAACTAAAAATCGCATAAACAGCAATAATAAGAATGGCAAATTCAATATTTATCACTTTCCTATATTATTTTTCTTTGATCCATTTTAATAATTTGAGAGTTAATAAAATGGAATGCGGAACGAGTTCCGCATTGACAAAAGTTCATCTTATATCAAAAATGCACTCGATTCGTTTTATTTTTAAATTAATTGAAATAAGATATTTTTTTCAAGCTTTTTATTAGCTTGCTCTGATTCAGAAATGTTGTTTGTTAGTGATCCTAAAATAATTTCTAGAGAGTATGATTAGTTAAGTGCTTGAAAGGTTTCACGACATTTCAATCATTTTCATTAATTGTCAGTGAAATGCAAATTCAATATGTAAAGTATTGTGTTTTTTTTGTCATTTTTTTCTCACTTCGTTGTATTACAATTTGTTTTTCATTTCATATTATTTTTCCACCTATAGTATGTTATGTTAATTCAACGATATTTTCATGATTTTATAGGAGCTCAATAATTTTTGATAACTAAAAGTTAATTTCTTAACATATTGTGTTCAGTACCGTAGGAATCTATTGACAAATGATAAGCACCAAGGGCACAAGATTAAAATTTAAAAAAATAAATGGCAAAACAATATTTACTTTCTTAAATCACATGCAGTCCTGGTAATTTCGTTCAAACTTCACTATCCAAGAATTTGAAATTAAAATTTAAAAAATAATCGGCATAACCATTTCCATTATACTTTCTTAAACCATATGTATTCTTGGTAATTTCTCTCAAACTGCACCATCCAAAAATTCGAAATTTAAATTGAAATATTGATTGCTTAACCGTTTTTACTTTTTTAAATCACATGTACTCCTAGTAATTTTAAATGGAATAAACCTTTTCGATCTAATAAAAAAAGAAATAATAGAGGGACGCCATATTTGATATTTGCCAAGAGCGCCAAAAAGATTGCTAATGCTCTAATTGTGTCTCAATAAGCATAGAGACACAATTCATTAATCGAAACAAATAAAGTAGTACAAATAATACAACATCGTTAGAACCATATGTATAATTATGAAAAAAAAACAATAAAAATATAAAAATATTCCTGAAAAAATTATATTATATTTTTTAATATTTTTTCCTGATCTTTCAAGTATAATTAAAATGCTAAAAATTACATTAATAATTACAATAAATTGAACACATGTTTCAAGATAATAATCGTTCAGTTATTTATCATTTTCTTTGAATTTATCGAGTTTCCCTTCCATTATGTCATAAACATTTTCAGGGGCAATTTTGGCGACCTGAAAAATAATTAATTGAAACTATGCACATATACTATAATATTCCAAACATAACATAATTTAATATCACCTTTCTATATTCTTTAACTAAAGTCACGGGGCACTGCATCTCGCTCCAACTTAAGGGTATCATATTTACTCCCGCTGGGGCTTCAGAAGCTTTAGCTATCACTACACCAAGTTCAGGTTCTGCCGTTGTGAGTTCATATGATTGATACGATGTTATCGGTAACTGCGAGTACAAAAAAACATGACACGACACAAAAATAAAATAATTAATTTAACAATACTGATATATACTTACTATTTTAGCAAGAATAATGTCTCCTGGCCTAAAAGATTTATACATATCTACACAATCTTTGTTTGTATCAGTTACATTTTCTTTTGCTAACTGTGCTCTCAAAGGACGTGCTAAAGGTCTGAATCCTGAACAACGAAGCTCACAACGAGCTCCTCTGTCTGTCACACGTGCTACAATAGCGGTGACGATATCTCCTGTGCGGCCTAAAGCTGCTCCTCCTCCCAGTGGTAAAACTTCAACACGCTGTTGAAAAGGAATACAAATTACATGAATTATGAACTCTATATTGCACAAAAAATAAAGCTAACAAAAAAAAACCTTTTTATTATTTTCTGCTAATTTAATTCGCAATATTCCGACTAAACTTGAGAAAATTCGTCCATCCTGTTCGTAAGTACCATCACCACTAACATATCCTTCACTAGTATTCCATAATGCGACCCGAGGTAAAACTGTCAAAAATCCCATGCGAAGTTCATCTTCGAATTCTTCCAATTGGTTATTTTTATCCAATTGCGGTTGAGTGCCCATATTTTATTCTTTGAACAGCGTATATTTTCTTAAGTGCTCGTTTATAAAATGTAAAATTGACTGGATTTTTATTTGACAACATGCACAGCACTCAAAAGTTTTATAACCTATACGTTAAGTTGACAGTTGTGCAGCATATGTAAATAAGTGGTGTAACGCTCAGTATATCGATCATGAAATATTAGGGTTATTTACTTTGAATGATTTTATAAAATAAATGTTTCTATTGTATCGCTGATATTTCAAAATGACAATTGTAAAAATTTTCGAATATGCGTTAAGATAAAATGGTTGGGTGACGTAAACTCACATGACGCAGGCGCACACAACCCAAGCTCACATGTTTTCGAATTTTTCAAATTTAAGTGAAAAACGTTTAACACGAAACTAAAAGCACCAAAATGCGTTTTTGTGTTAAAAGAATCTCAAGTTAGACGTTATAGTATATGTACACAATATTTTGTCAGTACCAAATTAATATTTCTTCTTTTAGAAAAGAGACGTTCGGTAGGTGCATTTGTTTCAAAAACAATATTCTACTAGTTTGTAAAGTGAATTTGTAATGAAAAAGTATACGATTACAAAAAAATCTTTAATATACATGTCAAGTTCTTATTTTATTTTGATTTTTGTTAAGCATTCTGAGCTTATTTGGAAATCTAGGCTCACCTTAATCAATCCTGGATATGTAAATATGTATGTATGATATTATAATAAAATGAATATTTTTTCACAAGTTTAAGTGAAAATATAAATATATTAACATGAAAATCTTCAATCATAAATAAACTAAAAAAAAAACAACAACAACAACAATAATAAACATACTTTTATAATCACTGAATTTTCTATTATAAAAAAAATACATAACAATTATATTCATTGATACACATTGTTAGGTATATGCCTGAATAATGATGATAATAATAATAATAATAATAATCAAATTTTAAATTAATAAAAAAATACATAACAATTATATTCACTGATATACATTGTTAGGTATAAATATTATACCTAAAATCAATATAATAAGTCTTAGGAATGAAGATCTCTTTTAAAGATATACGCTCACAATTAATCAAGAAAATGCCAATTGTTCATCTATGAGACATCAATTATTGATATTATTTCATTTTACATCAAATGGTCCCTAAATATCTTTTTTTTAATATAAATATATATATTTCATCTAATATCGATCCTCATTGACAACAATATTATCTGTTGTGGCAGAGTTTGTCAAATCAACATTATCGAAGTCATAAATAGGTTTATCAACTTCTTTTTTAGAAAAACACCTAAAAAAATAAAACAAAATGATATTATTCTCATAAAAGTCAAAGATAAGTTTCAGTATTATAAATTCCCCTAAGAGTGTGTTAGTAAATAAAAAGCAACAACTGTACATTGGGTTATAAACAAAATTTTTACGTTTAGATAAAATGAAAACGTACATTAAGTAAGTATATAATTTAATCAAAATCATTTAAAAGTAATTCATTTTCATATGGGGAACTGACATGGGGCGAATGTGGTGGGTCAAACCTATAATAATTTAACATAATCAAAACAAAATATAGGATGTCAAATTTATTGACAAAACCTACGGGGTTTTGAACTCAACGATTAAAATACTTTTATATATTTACCTTTTCTTTATAACCATGTATAAATATAAGAAAAGCATCGGGAATGGCGTCATAATAGCGATAGACACAGGTATGACTGAAAAAAATAAATTGGTAACAGTCAAATTGACAAATGTCAATAATAATAAGAGATATTTTAAAGAAACTCACCAGTCGTCAAATCTGCTTCAGGTTGAGGTAGTGAAAATCTTAGTAAAAATATTGATATACCAGTATTTTGAATACCAGTTTCAAGAGCAATAGCAAGACAATCTCCTGGAGAACGCTTCAGCACTTTAGCTAAAGTCCATCCAAACAAATAGCCTAACCATGGCACACACATTCCTGCAACAACAATCTGTAACGAAAAACAATTTAAATTTATTTTCAGAAATATATAAATATAATATATAGCATAGATAAACAGTGTCGGTTTTAGGGGAATGAGTTTGGGTGCAACATTATTTTTTAATGACATTATCGTTTGAATTAAAGCCTTAAATTTACAATTAGACGAATTAAATTTCATCTGAATTTCAGAAAACATCAATGTACTTAATCATTACGGGTAAAAAATATTTGACCGGCCTGCATGAATATTATTTTGAATCGTATAATATTATCAATATAATATTTGCATTTGTGTATATTTGAGACAAAATTTTATTTTACAATTAGACATAATGAGAGGAGGTGAATATGTTTTTTTCTAATTTTGCCTTGGGCACAGAGCAAAACTGGAGTAGAAATGCTTTAGAATTACATTTAAGACGGATATTTTAGTCAAGAAAAATCACTATTGCAGATAAATGGGCAAAACCAGACATAATATTGACAAAGAAAATGGAGACAGGTTGGGTATATGCTCTGATGGCCTGAATGAACTGTAGTTTGACAAGCATTTGGGTGGGATACAGAAGAAAAAATAAAAAGAGGACCATCACAAATAACTTGAAAAAGGTTAGTGGATAAGAAACTTATTGTTAGAGATCACATAAATATATGAACTGATATAGTGTCCTAATGGAGGATAATGGAAATCCTATTCTTCCGAAAAGAGTAAGGCAGAAAAAAAATAAGGGGCGCCCAGAAAAACATTGCCCGAGGGTGTTAAAAGGCTAATACCGGCATTGAATGTGAATTATGTATATGTTGAATATTTACCTGCCATGAGAAAAGTTCAAATAAATATACATTTGTAGCTATAGCAAAAATTATAATAAACAAAAGCAGCAATGTTGAAAAAGTCTTCAGAATTCGAACCATGAGTTTTGCAAAGCGAGGTAAATACCGCTGAGCCAATAAACCTAAACCTAATGGCACAACTAAACTAACAGCAAATCCAGCTATTCTCGAGTATGGTACTCCCAGATCTCCAGAATCGAAAATTGCACGACCCAATGTGAATAACCACAAAGGCATCATACCTATAACACAACATTATAAACTGATTATAATATATGTAATAAAAGCTGTTTCAAACATAGAAAACAAAATATTACAATAAACTTACCGAATGCAGCAAAAGTACTAATTGTAGTCATGGTAATTGACAAATCAAGATTTCCACCGAGAACATAAGTCCATATATTAGACGCTCCTCCTGCTGGTGATACTCCAGTGAAAAACATGCCAAGTTGCATTTCAATATTATTAGGGAATAAAATCAAACCGAACACATACGAAATCTGTTAAAAGTTGTTGAAATAATTTGAAATACAAATTTCAATAAAAAAATTTTAACAAAAGTAAAATATTTTACCACAGGCATGAAAAGAAATTGTCCAACAAATCCAATAGCAGGTGCAATAGGTTTCTTTAAAGTAGCTTTGACGGTTGCCCAATTTAAAGCACATCCAAAGTTAATGTAAATTATGGAAACCTTAAGATATAATGTAAAAAGATTAATAAAAATAAATCTCATAATTTAGAAAGAAAAAATAAGTACATACCAAAGTAGCAACACTAGCAGTAAACACTCTGTCTATAACGCGCTCTTTGCGAATAACTGTGACATCCATAGCATTTTTCACATTACAATCAGAATTATTTGACGACAATTTATGCTGAGTTTTACCTACAATTTACAAAGAAAAAAATAATTGTTTACAAAATGCCTTTATTCACAAATTATCGCAATAAATGAAAATGAATACTACCAAGAAAATTCCCTGAAACATTGAACTCTAACGTTTGGAAACCTTTCGAACCGTTTATTATTTCATAAGTAAAATCATTATCTGATATATGAGAACTAAAACTTTGTATGAAAAGTTTATCTCCAGGTTTACAGCCCTCAAAATCAGTAATATTAACGAGAACTTTTTCAGTAGAGCCCATATGAATTTCTAGTTTTTCCGGGACATAATCAGCCATCATACGTGGTGCTACTTGACACACAGCCCAAAAAGGAAGCAGTGTCAGCAGATAGAAAATTATTATGTGTAGCGGCCATAGTGGACACATTTTTATTGCTGAAATGATCTCAGATCAGTTTGTTCTTGATCTCTGAAACAAGAATTTTGAAATTATATTACAAACTCGAATAAAACGACAATCTTACATAAAAAAAGATTTTCATACAAAGTTTACTAAGCACACCAACTGTGTCTATACATACATATGCAAGATCCGATTTGGAAAAATTCACAAAAATAATAATGGAGTGGGTTTTGTTAAAGGTTATCAAACATGCAGATATTTATCCAATTCTTAAAACTAGGGTACAGAAACAAAACTGAAGGACGAAATTTTAGAACTCTCCACGTACATATCGATAGCTCTAGTTTCCTTTTACTTCAGTAATTTTTTGATAACTAATTATGTATTTTTGCCGATTTAGATTTTAACATTCCTATTTAAGAATTAAATACATAGTAAAAAACAAAAAAATTAAGATTTGTATGCCATATTATCTTCACCTGTATTCAAATGTATATAGTAACGTATATAATGATTTGTTATAGTTAAATTGTCAGTTAACAAACGGCAATTCTTTACAATCGGCATATGTTATTGTGAATGTGAACAGAATGAATAAAAAAATAAGAGCACATACATATATGCAAAAAGTGAAAGTAAAAGATTTAGTTTCTTAGCATCCTTGAACTGGTTTCAAAAGAATTGCGTGTTTAATATATAATCAAGTTCATAGTTTGTAGGCAATTTTTTAGCATAGTCAACAAGTTACTGAAGTGGCAAGCGTCAATAGATGGATATGATCGCGTATCCTTGGATTGAAACTACATATGTACTCAAAAGTGATCAACTTTTTAATTCAAATTCTTTAAATACAAAAATCATCAAATAGTAGTAATGGACACATGCAAAAAGACAGTGGTGCACAACCATTTTGACAAGCGGGTTAGTTTTTCCATTATCCAATTGTTTACGAATGGCAATAAAAAAAATAATAATTTGAAAACTCTATCGTGGAAAAAAACGCCGATTAAAAAAAAATTGGATTGAATTGATGTCATAAAGTCTATACTATTAAAAATAGTGAGAAATTTCCTAAAATACAGTAGTTAAAAAATCAAAATTGTATCTAGCGATGGATCAAATTTTTTTTGGCCATTTTGATTAAAATCAAAAAATATTTTTTCAGTAATTTGGCGACTAGTGGTGTTTTTAGATATTGTAGATTTTAATCTACAATATCTAAAAACCTAAATCTACGATACCTAGATAGTCGTAGATACCTAAATTGGTTAATCTGCCTATGCCCACGGAAAACCATTATTTTTAACATGTTTCTTTAATTCAGTCAGTCATCTCCCATCCTTTCACTCATTATAGAAGCCCGAGTGGACTTCTAAGACTGTTATTTTTAAAGCTTTTTATTAATTACAATAATAAATTGATTTAAAAATTTTATTAACTATATTTGAAATTCGTGAAAAAAATGATGTTTTTTTTATATGACGAATGAGCTTAATCAAGAAAGAAAAAAAATCGGCATTGAAAAAGGTCAGTGATATTATTATGAGGTGATGGAATTATTCCAATGACAAAGGAGGGCACTGATTAAAAAATGTGAGAGATTATTTATTTAAATGAAATACCTAGGTAAAAGTAAAGTAAAAATAAAAGCTTGACTAAAAAACTAAAATCTAAAATCAATAAAATTTTGGTAGTATTTGATATTAAAATGATTAGTCTTTTTCAACAAATATTATATTTATGTAAAAAAAATGTTTGTATACAAATTACTAGACCATAAACTAAAAAAATTTGTAACTAAACAAAAAAGAACCAAATATTTATATAAGTAATTGACGAGAACTAACTTTTTGCGAAAATACTTCGATCTTATGTTAGTTCACAACACCTGATATTTCGGAAAAAAGTACTTCGATTTTAGTTGACGACACGATATAGCACTGTGGCAATACTCTACCTATCAAAATGCATAAAATTGTCTATTCATAACAATTATCGATCATATTATTTTAAATACGATCATTTTGTTTTTAAAATCGATAATTTCGTTTTAAATGCTGATCATTTTGTTTTATTTACTGCTGATTTTATTTAAATACTGATTAATAACTGATCGCAGTGCACCTGATCACAGGAAACTGATAATTTATAGTTCATTAATTAAATTTACCAACCAATTTTTTTTTTCACTGATCAAAATCGGAATTTTTAACTGATCTGTTAAATACATACAGGTTTTTACAAAACGTAATGATTCAAATTTTATCAATGGACATAAAATGATGCAATACATTGCAAATCTTCAAATGGCAATTAACACGAGGCAAGCAATTTTTGGTGGGACATATATTATATTAAAATTAGAGTAAACACAAATTAGATATCGTCTTTATTCTTAATTGACGTCATAGTATGATAAACTGGTTTGATGTGGCGATCGATTAATGAATGAGATCCTAACTCTGGCATAAGTAGGGTGCATGTAACATGGCGGGATGGTGAGCTGATTTATTTTATTGACAGACGCATGCTCTACATATTTGTTGAGTGTGTTATCACAGCGATTTGTCAGACAAAGAATTAACGACTTTTTTAATTCAGCGACAATGCACGTGCACTGGCGCTGAATTGAATAAGATATGCACATGCGTGCATATCAAACATGATACAGGGTCTTCCCCGGGACTTTTATAACTTCCAATCGGATTTAAAGTGACTTAGAGTCATGATAGAGAAGTGAGAGTGATACCATTCCGAATGAAATCGGCTACAATTTATTTTTCATTTCCTCCCCTCAAATTTTACCTCTCCCCCCCTCTTCCATCGTCGAATAGCGTACTGGTAGGTAAAAAAAAATTATTTGAACTGTACGAGTTAGTGGACGGAAGTACGACGATGGAAGAGGGGGCAGAAATAAAAGTTGAGGGGGGAAATGAAAAATAAATTGTAGCCGATTTCATTCGGAATGGTATCACTCTCACTTCTCTATCATGACTCTAAGTCACTTTAAATCCGATTAGAAGTTATAAAAGTCCCGGGGAAGACCCTGTAGATCTGATATGCACATGCGTGTTTGATATGCACGTGCGTGCATATAAAACTTCATAACATTTTAATTTTCGCGCACGTCATCTATTTCACTGTTGCAATTTAAAAAAATGATGATTCAATTGTTTTATTCAAATACATACAGTAAATCCTCTATTATCCGAATTAATCAAGAAGATAATATTTTTTCTAATACACTAGACTTAACGAATTTTTTGCATAACATGTGTCCAAAAGTTTACGAGTATGTAACAAAGTTATGCTGATTCAATTACGAAGGTGATCGAACTAAAACCTGACAGGAATTTTATTTTTAAATAATAAAAAGCTTGAAATAGTACATTTTGTAAATTATTTTTTCAGTAAATCAATTTTTAAATATAATTTGGTGTACGAGCGCCGTTCATTATCGCAATCGCAGAGATTTAGAATACGCAATACAAAACCGGTTATAAAAAATGAATAAGCACATTTAGCGCAGTTTTTTTTTGCTAAATAAACAATGATGATTGACTTGAAAAACGGAAAAATTAAATACTTAATTTTTTTAAATAAAACTCTTTTCCGGTTTTATTTTGATCACAGTAGTACATGTGCACTCGTAAAGTCATAAATGCTATAAGTCAGTATTGCACAATGGTCCAGATTTTGATAGCTGAGGTTACTGAGCCTTTTCTATTTAAAACTGGGGTAAATTTCTGTAAAGTTATTCTCATTGTCAGTGCTCAGTGGTGATTTTAATATTTATAATATCATCCGAAAGAATACATGCCGAGCTGTCAATTATCATTAGAAGACAAGTTAAATATTATCAATGTCCTAAAAAAGGTACTTCGGGACGTATTAAATATAATAAAGATAGTGAGGGAATTTACTTTTCTTTTATTCGATTGCCTATTTTTTTTCGCTATCCCTATTTAGTCCGGATAATCGAAGTTCTACTGTATGTATTACATTGTACGTAGGGGGGGGGGGTTCAAAAAGTTATCAGAAATGTTTCTATAATAATTCGTAAACAGATTAACTTATTGAAAAATAATTATCGTACTGTGAGATATTTACGTGCGATTTTGTTAATTTGTAATAACATCATTCATATTGCAAATTCTCGAATTTTATTTATTTTAATCACCAAATCGAAATACGATATTAATTGTAAGATAAAATAATTTTCCATAGCGACTCTACAATTAATCAATAAATACAATGGCAGTGATAAATAAAAGTTTTTTCCGTCCGGAAAAAGTGATGGAATCAAACAATCAAATATCGTTTCGTTTGACATTGTATGTAATATTGACATTGTATGCAATAGAATTTGTGACTCATATACATATATACATATGTAACACTTTTTATCTATTTTACGAAAAACGACTTTTAATGTCAAGTTTTATTATAATTTTTTTGAGAACATGAAATTAATATGCACACATATAAGTAGTTGTAAAATATTTTGTAATGTTATTGAAAATATTATGCTTTCGGGACATTTTTCGTTTGATTAATTCGGGACATTCGGGACTGTTTCTAGATATAACTATGTATAATATGTAAGTTCATATAATATAAATATTGGTTTGTTAATTTTTTCAGTGCATATAATTTTCGATTATTATTAACTGCTACTGTAATATTATGTTATTATAAGTCTTTAAAAGTGTTCTCAGTTGAATGAAAATGATTAATCAAATTGAAAACGGACATTTCTAACTGACCCATTTACAGTTCAAATTTGAAAGAGAATTAACCTTCCTTCTTTAAATTTTATTTGCATTTCTATTTTCGGTATCGATAATCGTTTTCATACACGCGAACTAACCAGAACAATAATCCTACAAATGAAACTTGAAATTATCGTTAAAACGAAAAAGACTGTCTCAAGAATGCTCAATGGCCGGACCTGTTTTATAATACAAACAGAATGTCATTATGTAACCGGCAAGATTAGTTGTACCACGAAAACACGTCGAGACATATTTAATTTTAATGCACATTCATTCAATTCCTAGCGCCATTTCTTATTTCGTCGGATAATGGCCGAACTTTGCATTGGCGAAAAATTGCAACGGGTTTCGCACTAGAACGCTCTTTTTGATTTGTTTTTTATAGGTCAAGTGCGATTTTTACTTTTGGTAAGATGTATGAGGAAATTTATCGGTGTATGTACATTGATATGAAATATGACACAATACGATGTACGTATAAGTCGTCGCGGATCAAGGAAAATGTGGTTAATATGCAAATATGTATGGTGACCATGTTTTTACGAATTGTTGTTGGACGATAGTGTTCACAATTTTGTAAATTGACAAAATAAATCGTTCATAGTTTATTTTTTATTATCAGAAAATCAAATTATTTTGAACAATTTTCGAAAGGGTTAGAAAATTTTTGAATTAAAAAAATATATATCAATTTGCTAAAATTTATGTATGTAGTCATGGACCATGACTGATTCTGATTTTTTATTAATAAAAATATTAATTATGTCAACGATGCAGACCTCTAACTTTAGATATATTTTATGGGTAATCGGGGGATTAAATTTGGAATCCGGTCCTGTATAGGGCTCCCCAAAAACGCATCTACGACTGTATAAATGATAATTTAATTTAAAAACAAAATTAAAAGACACCTAAACGAAAACACAAAAAATTCGAACTTTTTCGGAACTTCTATCCACGACCCTTCATTGGTGTTGAATTTAGAATTTGCATGATTATTAATCCAGATATTATTTTTCATTGTGTATTTAAAAAACAAATCTATTATCGTATAATTGAATATGCAGCCTTATTTGAGCGCCATATCAAGACTCTGAATTATTTAATACAAAAAAGAAAAATTATTACATAATATTTTTTTGTAACATGAACAGTAAAACTAAAAAAATCCATTTCAATATCGAAATAATTTTCTCTACATACCAATAATTAAATATTCAAATGTCATTTTTTTTTTAATGTATTTTTTCACTTAACGATGCGTTAAAAAATGTACATATTATATTTGTGGTACTTATGAGAAATAAAAATATTTTTATTATATTATATTTATTGATTAAAAATATGAAAATAACGAAATCAGTTATAAATATGAACTGTTCAAAACAAAACATAAGGCGAAATATTTCTTTCGGCATCACTTTCTATTTTAGTGGTCACCCTACATTCAGGTATACGTGACCACATACACTATACCCGATTCATTTCAAAATGTATCGAACGTAATTTGAAATACCCACATTAATCCTCCTAAATTAACAAATTTAAGAAAAAAAATCAGTCATTGTCAAAGTATATTCTATACATGATAAGATCGTAGATACAGGTACACTTATCACACGTATCAATCAAATGAATATTGAAATGATTTTTCATCAATTACAACTATTTTTACATACGTACCTATATATTTTCAAAGATATGGAAAGAGCAGTATACATATAATACAAAAATGATTGTAAAATAATTCATAAAACAAATAAAAACATGAACGAGAAAGTTAGAACGCCTATTAATCCTAAACTTTATTAACCTAAAAAACAATTAGTAACATGATTAAATATTATAGAAATTACCTGAAAATTGTATGAAAGACGATGAAACAGGAAGACAAAATATTTTGGGCAACGCACACACCTAACTAACAGGACTCTCGATTGACAACTGCAGAGCAATGTGGTAAATACCGAGCAGTTCTGCCAACAGTAATTTATCCGTTTGTGCCACCAGTTGCGCCGCCTTGCCGGTTATGGTTACATATGATTGTATACGGGCTAATTATAAATTACATGCATATATTTTTATGCACATTATATAATTATAAAAGAGGGAAATAATGTATAAGAAAACAGTGCATGTAGTGATACGATGATGTTAGTATCCAAAACTAAAAACATCTTGTGCAATGGAGTTGTGAATCAGCTGGCTTAATTGAACGGTAACCAGACAGATGAACACGCGGAACCATTATTTAACCGTAATTTGTCGAATAAAAATTAATGATTAATCGATTAAAGATTAGTAAAACGATATTGAAAAGTTACGGAAAAATTAAATACATTTTGAAGCCCAATTTAACATCATCGGTTAAAGCTGTAATTTACTGCCTTATGCTGCAACAGTTTTTTTTTACGTCAGCTGTCAGAATTTTGCGATTCCGGAATCTTTCGAAATGTTTAACTTAAATCGACTGATAACATCAGGTAATTTATTAATTTCGTATAAATTGTTTTATGAACCATATTTGTGAATAGAATTCAATTTCGACCTAGAAATAGGAATCAAAGTGTAATATATAGGTTATGTAGGGAACCCTGCATCGAGGTTCCTTAAATTATTTGTATTTTGACGTAATGTTTTTTCGTAAATTTTCAGCGTGGCTACAAAGCAGTGTCCGACATTATATCAACCCTAAAGCTATACGAAGAAATCTCAGAAAACCTCGGGCTCCTAATAACAAATTCAAGTATGTTCCTACAAAAGAGCTGGTATCAAAAGATATTGATTCGCTAGAAGAATCGCCCAAGGGATTCATCGAGATTCAAAATCCTTTCGAACAGGAAAAGAAAAAGTGTATTCTCTGCACACTTAATATCACGCCTGATTATAAAAATGTCAAATTATTATCGCAGTTTCAAAGCTCGTTCACTGGACGCATTTATGGCAGGCATATAACTGGATTGTGCAAAAAGCAACAAAAGTTACTCGAAAAAGAAATTGAAAAAGCCCGAAGTTCAGGATTAATGGCATATTATCTGAAGGAAGTAGAATTTTTAAAAGATCCAAAACTCTTCGATCCCAGTAAACCAATAAGACCTCATCCTTATTAATCAACAGTGAATATTGTTATTATCATTTCACGATGTGCACATTTGATTTTGAAGAAAATAAGTTTTTAGTAATGTACTAGTATTGATTTGTTAAATGTGAAATATGTTAGATTTATTTGAATATACAATGATTTTTTTTACTCACCTTGTTTTAATAAATCATCATTATGATTAAGTGTCACAAAATACTATTCTATGATATTACAAACATGTATATAATAGCAGTTCAAACGTACAGCTATAAGAATTTTCAAATATTCGATAAATTTGAATGGCCATCATATCCATATCCATAGTTAATAGTTAAGTGATAATTAATTAATTTCTCATAAAGATCAAATAGCAATCATAGCCGATATGTTTATACTACGGTCGAGTGGCATATACATTAAGCACATACATTTACAAACCGCCGCCGTGCTACAGACACGTACGGATAGTTTACCATCATGGGTACAAGATACAGAAGTATTTGATGAGTATTCACATATTTCTAACTATATTAAGTACACTGCAAAAAGTGACTGAATGGAATACTGGAAATGTTTCAACTGAAAGTCGTTGGGTGGAATTTTTCAAATACTTTCACACCAATAATTTGGTGTGAAATGTAGAGCTAGTAAAGCTGTACGGAGTGGTGGTGATTGTCCCTGGTTGACGGTGAGGAAATGTGTTAACAATAACGTTGGTAAAGTGTTTGCATGGTCGAGGATAGTCAACAGGGGCTCTGCTGATGGGGGTGACGATATGGTGTTGGCAGAGTTTAAGAAGTATGTGCATTTTTTTTACTTACACCCTGAAACTGCCTTTGAAGTCACATCATATAAAAGGAAAAGGATATCAGATTGGGTGCCGTCAGTAAAAAGAATAATAAAAGAGTAAAGCGGATTACGCTTTCTTCAAAATTTCGATGACCCAGGTGCATTTTGACAATATGGTAAAGTTGGAGTTTTGGCCCTCTGGTGTGGCGTTCAATAGATATTTCATTGAACGCCACAATAGTTCAATAGACATTCAATAGACATTTCGACGGAATGTTTCTTTGTCCTCACAAGGTTTGAAATGATAAATTGTCAGTGTATTATCAAAACATCAGGGGTCTTAACTTGAGTTGTTCAATAAAAGGAACACAGTGTTCAGCAGAGATAGGGGTTCTAGGGGTGGTGGAGTTTTAATTACAGTTCGTGATGCCTCAGTTCGTTTTTGTTGCCGTGTTTCTGTATTGAAAAAGGATGCTGAAAATATCTGATTGAGGTTGGAGTCTAGGGTAGGGTTGCCATAATTGTCGGACCATAGACGGGGACAATAAAAGTAATTTATTAAATTTTTTGTTATGATAGTTAAATTATAATATAAGAAATTAAAATGTTTAATTATAATATTAACAGATTGTAATTGAATCATGTTTAATTTAATTTAATTTTACTCATTCTCTCTTGCCTTCACTCTTCCCCAACTTGAACTTGATCTTCTTCATTACCCAATCATAATTTTCGAGGACTTTTTTTCCTTTTGAAAAGTTCCTTTTCCCTTTACAAAATTATAGAATTCGATGCATGACATTTTATAATTGAAAACGGACTGAATTATTCTTTTTACTGTGTCAATTTAAATCTTATTTCGTTCATCTGTCCACTGAGTATTAATTAATGAAAGTACACGTTCAACGTGTGCATTATGTGCTGGGATAGCGTACAGGTATTGGCAAATTTCTGTAAGTTAGTTTTTTCTTTCTGTTTCTTTAGTATTTTTTCAAAAAAGCATAACCATTTATCATGCAACATCTTTGGTATCCCATTCTTCAGCATGTTTAACTTTCAATAAATGATTTCATGTACATTACTTCTCGTGAATTGAATCCGTAAAAATATATTGATGTTACTTAAATATGCAATAATTTCTTCAATTCGTTCCCCACCTGGGTACACATCATTGAGAAGCATCCATGAAAAAAACATCATATAATATAATATTTCGCCATTGGAACAAACCACTATTCCAAATATTTAATTCTAACTTAAAGAAGAAATTATCCACTTCATCATACAGTTTAATTGTGTAATCGTAATTCTTTTACATTTCTTCAGTTTGTTGTAGGTTTGTTTTGCTTGTAAACTTAAGGATTTGGTTAATCTTTCCATTCGTTGTTTTGTATCTTCTATAATATGTTTTTTATTTCTATTGTAGTTATAATAGCAAAAGCTTCCTTTTCAAGTTTTTTTAGAATTTGTCTTCAAATAAATACATTTGACTGTACAAACTGGTGTAAAGTTGGGATTTAAAGGATTATCTTTGAACATTTTTTAA